>JBBPTO010000635.1:0-25371 GCA_038094155.1 Pulveroboletus cf. aberrans
TGAAGTACTTACCATACCCCACCTGTTCGTATAACCGGATGTGGTGCAGTGGTGGCTATATTCCTTTTTTTGGTTGTCGGTGATCTGTCCCCGCTGATAATGGGATGATGGACACTATCTTTAATTACGGGTACTTATGTCACGGCTAGACTAGCTGTCTGTCAAAAGTCAAGGGAAATGCCCTGACTATAAAATTTGTACCCTCCAAAATTGTGAACACTTTTTTTCGACTCATCAGATCCCCATCTGAACTCCTGCAACATTTTCCCTTGTCGCTGTCCTCATTGTCCTCATCGCCCTCTTCGTGCTCGATCCTCATCCTTGACCGGGTACTTTTGATCCAGTGAACGCTCACTACCGGATACGCACCGGATCCTTACCGGATACATGCCGGATCCCTCTCAAACTCACAGGGAACCCCTGATCCTGTCCCCTTCTCACCTTACAACCCTTAGGAATCCTTTAGGGACAAGTACCACTCGTACCCTTCTTTACTTATTGTCTACGTCGGACTAGTCTGGCGGTTGGCATCATCACCCATTTTATTTGTCTTTCAATGGACGACATCTTCATAAGATGGTCCAACCAGATGGGCAACCCAAGTTCTTTCCAAATCCTCTTTGGCATCACGATGATCTCAGATCCTGAATCAAGGACGCCAAGAAGTGCGCATCCCGACTCTCCTACTTTGGCCTCAATGGCTCATAGTGGAAGATTATGATGCATGACAATAAGGCCATCATCGTTGAAGAGGATCCAGTCACCATATTTGTGACTGACCACTGCTGGATTCTTTCCAGATAGCTTGTGTACCTGTGCAATGTTAATAGACAGGTTGGTAGTATGCTTCACCATAGTAAGATCTTGGAACTGCTTCCGAAACTCAGGTGAGACAGCGAACAGCTCCTTTACTGGAACAGGGATGCTTGAGTCTAGCACCCATTCCAGGACTCAACGAGGTACAGCATCATCCTCTAAAGGGAAAGAATATTTATACTGAGTGTTAAAGAATATCTGGTTCTAGTGGGGGGACAGATTGATAGATCCAGTACTGGCACTGGATGCCTGAGGAGCTGGGACCGGATGCATAATACAAGGAGTAGGAAGACGATCCAGTTGCATCAACAGGCCGGTCAACGTAGATGGAGTGGATGATGATGATGGCTGCTGAAGTTCAGGAGAGAGGAGCTCCTCAGATACTGTAGCTGCACGAGGATCAGGTCACTTGCATGGCAGAACCTGGATGCCTTCGAAGTGAACTCTCTTTCCCTTATCCTTAGATGCTTTATCAGCTTGGAATGAAGCCCAAGCCTGCGCTAGATAGGGTTGAAAATCCATATCTACTGAGACGGGAGCAGATCCTCATCTGAATCCTCTGCCAGGATGTAGGAGGATGAATCAATATCTAAAATGGCAGGGGTATCTGGGTAGGTAGCAGACAGGATGCCAGTTGTGATGTGAGTGCTAGCCGCTGCAGATGTCGAAGCCTGGATAGGCTGGGAAGTCTTCATCACATGGTCTATCGCATCCTTGAGACATTGTCCACCTGGTACTCATGAAATCTCTGACCCATCCGGCAGGTAGAGCCTGCCATCTGGACCTCAGATCATTTTTCTGATCTGAAGACACTCCAAACAAATGGCGCAGATCCAGGTATAATGCCCAGGCTCAGCACAGAATTTGCACAGCAGCATAGTGCGCATAGCCGCATTCAACTCCACTTTCATAGCTGGAGGTGGGTTATAACTTTGAGGGAAGGACAGGGGCAAAGTATAGTGAGGCTGATGTGACGATTGGGAATGGGGAAGAATGTTGGACGCATTCAGAGTGGAACAAAGTGCAGATCCAGACAGCAAGAATTTGGCTGCCACAACCATGTCTTTCATTGGATAAGGATCCTCCAGATGGTGATCTGGTTTGACTATAGTCAACTGGGTCCGGATATGATCCTGTAGCAGGCTTGGGAATCCTGTGAGGAAGATCATGATTTGCTCCACTTCTGAGAGCTTATTGTTAGTGATCAATGTTGCCGCAACCTTACAGAACTTCCTGATATACTCTTCCAGGTCATCCTGATTATGCATCTGTTTCTTTTGATAATCCTCTGCTAAGTGTTGGATGTCAGCATGGCAGAAGCAGTTAATACCCTCGCATCCAGGATACAGCTTTTTAATGGCCGTCATGAATGTGACCCAATCTGCTGGGTTGGCGGTAGTCTCTGGGATGGTTTCTCAAACCTCGGCTTCATCTAGGTCCGCATACCAGATCTCAGCCTTTATTTTACCGGCATCATCAAGAGCCACCTGGTCACCAATCTGTTCAATATCCTCTAGATAGTGGGGGAGTTGAGACAGTGTCTTGCCATCAAACTTGGGCACATTTGGGGTACCTCAGAGAGGCATATGAAAGGGTTGAGCTTGACTGGCCATTGGTATTGAATTCAATGGGCAGTTGAGGTTCTGTGGGCAGTTAATAACTGACTGCAGTATTGAAAGATGAGAAAAGTCATTCTGATGGAGAGAGATATATGGAAGACTAGGTGATGAGCCGGATGAGGAAGGCTTGGATAAGAAACCAGATGGCTTCTGGCTTCAGAGGGATAACGAGTAGGGTCAAATAGAAAATCAAAAGACAAGGATGGGAAGGAAGGGCAAGATGAACAAGACGAAGTTGATGCTGAGACTGAGGTCAAGGGTGAAAGTAGAGCAAAAATCAATAAGCGGTTAGGGGAGGAAGTGGTGTTATGAGCCGGGGTAGAATGAATAAATGCTCCAGGAACAAAAGGAGATGACACAGGTGTGCTGAGTCGTCGATGATGAGCCCTATCTGGTGTTACCAGAATCAGGAAATTCAAATCAGAAGATAGATTGAGACAATGAAAATCAGAAAGGATACCCTCAAGTTTTAAATGCTGGGGAGTAGGCCTGAGTGTCCTTCTCGACAACCTGGAATCCCTCGCAGTGGGCTCCAGTTGAAAGACAGATAAAATTGGTGAGATGCCAATCACCGCACTAGTTCGAGGTAGACAATAAGTAAAGAAGGGTACGAGTGGTACTTGTCTCTAAGGGATTTCTAAAGGTTGTAAAGCAAGAAAGGGATAGGATCAGGCATTTCCTGCAAGTTTGAGAGGGATCCGGTGTGTATCTGGTAGTGAGCATTCACTGGATTGAAAGTACCCAGTCAAGGATGAGGACCAAGCATGAGGAGGACAATGAGAACAATGAGGATAGCGATGGGGGAAAACGTCCCTCAGAGGTTCAGACGGGATCTGATAAGTCGAAAAAGGTCTTCACAATTTTGGAGGGTACAAATTTTATAGTCAGGGCATTTCCCTTGACTTTTGACTGACAGCTCTAGCTGTGACATAAGTACCTGTAAATAAAGATAGTGTCCATCATCCTGTTATCAGCAGAGACAGATCACCCACAATAAAAAAAGGAAATATGACCACCACTGCACCACATCCAGTTATATGAACGGGTGGAGAATGGTAAGTACTTCAAGGAAAAGAGAGGAAGCCAGACCTGGATGGACCAGATACATATGATAGAGAGTGGACCGGTGTAGGAAACAGGAGTTCTCTACAGTGATATCCGGTGTTTTCCCGTGGTCCAATAACCCCTATCCTGTGCTGCTTCCAATCCTGAGAACATTGTGCTGCCGTTCGTCCCAACCCAAGTCAAGCCAGTTGAAGTCCGAAGGTTAGTTTTGAGTCCGATGTCCGGACCCAAGTTCCCACACACCGGACCCGGTGTTCCTGCGCCTCGGAAATTGTTCCCACGCTCCGGAATCGGTCGGGTTTTCATTCTTTTCATGTTTCCTTTACTGTACTTCGTTCGGGTATGCCCAGATTAAACTTTTGTACCTAGGAATTAATTCCTAGACAGTGGGCAAGTAACCACCACTATTCCTAAGCCTCTAAGTCAGGTTCTCTAAGCCTTTTTCTACATTTCCCTTCAAGTTCCCTTCAAGTCCAGCAACCAAAGTTGGTTTCCTAGCCCTACCGAACAGGGGGAAGCCAGACTCTTGTTTTCCAGTGTCCTGTGGACATTTAGTGAGCCTTTCCTATAGTCCTTTTCCCTTTCTTTGCAATCCCCTTGGGTTGAGATACACACTCGCACCCCTATTTCTTGCATAGGACTACACTCCAGAGTCCTTTTGCTGTTTTACACTGAAACCAGATTGACGATGGATAGGACACAGATGGTACACAGCTTGAATGCATGCTTGAGAGAGACTGTAGACGACCTAGGAAAAGTCAACTGGATGTGGATAGACCAGATATGAACCTAAGGAGCTATGGCTCCTTACATTGTACATACTTACTTCACTGACCCAATATATACAAAGTATCGGGTTTTCCCAGACTATAAACTTTGTATCTTGGACTCTGGTCCACATTGAATTCTATCTTCTCTTGATCACAAGTCTCTTTTTCTAAGTATCAAAACTGTTGATTCTGCCACATCCCAAGCCAGTTGAGTCAAGTCAAGCACTTCAACCCAAACCTGAAAAGTCAGACTCTCAGCCCTATCAAATGGGGAGGTCTGGACTCATGTTTTCCAGCTTTACAGTGCATGGTTTTGATCTATTACCTTCTCGTAGTCCCTTGGGTCCCTTTTGGATTGAGTAAACCTGCTTGCAACCCATACTTACACCATTAGGAAACCCCTTCCAGGCTTCCTAGTATCTTTACAATGCAGAGGTCAGTTATGAGGCACATGGATTCAAGAATACCAGTAAGAAGTAGTATGGGCCACATCCAAAGGAATGGGAGACGTTGAGAATGGGCACAAGAACATGCTGAAGAAGGCCGCAGCAGCAAGGGATGCAGGTGTAAGCATCATGACTCCTGCAAGCAGCACAACAGGACATGTAGTCCACACAGTGAGTCTGCAAGTCAACTATGAGACCTCCAACACCAAGAACCTGAGCACAATGATCGCTGGGCCTATGAAAACAGTGAACAGGTTGTGCAACCCAAGTGGCACATCACTGGTCAACATGAACACCATGTTCACCAAATGGATGCCAGGCAGGACAGTCTTGATGGTAGAGTGCCAAGGGAAGGTAGAGAATGGTGTAGAGGCCTTGGGAGGCAAAATGATCAAGGCAATCAGACAAGGTGAGGTGGGAAGTCTAGAAAATGAAGCTGCAGATGATGCACACAACAAGGGACCTGCTGTACAAAATGACCACAACAGACATGCTGACAGCAACAACACCTAGAGAGGTCTGTGAGACTGAGGGCAACAGCAACTGTGGTGGCACACCAGGTGTGAGCACGCAAAGTCTGGGGTGTGCAGTCAGCCAAAGCAGAAACTGGGAACGTACCGAAAGACACCCAGAGCATGTTGCTCAGCTATACAGAGGACAACAGTGAGACAGCAAGGTCAAGACCATTAGAGGACCATGTGAGCACACAGGATGATGATGAGCATGACTCAGATGCACCCCAAAGAGCCACCCAACCAGCCACTGGAACAGCAAGACGGAGGGTGTGGAACTGCAGTAATGGGTAACAGTGATGGTAAAATGAGTCCCCAGGAAGCCAACAGAA
The DNA here is from genome assembly GCA_038094155.1 of Pulveroboletus cf. aberrans. Classification (NCBI taxonomy): domain Eukaryota; kingdom Fungi; phylum Basidiomycota; class Agaricomycetes; order Boletales; family Boletaceae; genus Pulveroboletus; species Pulveroboletus cf. aberrans. The sequence goes on from JBBPTO010000635.1 coordinate 5,561, forward strand.
ACACCAGATAGCATGAACAGTGCACACATGCAAGGTAGCAATGCACAAGTTGGCCTGGAACTGATACTATCCCTTACCCCCAAGCTGGCACCCACCCCCAAGTTGGCATTCCAGTGAAAACACACCACTTCCACCATTTCAATTCATGAGTCCTAGTTCTCATACTATACCTACATCTGCAAAGTTGAACGAATAAAAATTATGCAGTAGTTCTCTTAATTCTGAAGTTAGCAGTTGTCAGGTTGCCTGTCACTTTCTGAGAGAATGCTGAACCGGAGTTCCAAAAGCAACTGATCTTGTTCCTTGTCTCACTGCCAATTGAAGATATGAGTGAATGAACCTTGGTTTACTGGACTCTTCAGCCACTCCAGTTCAAAAAAATGTACCAATGTTGTGAACCCCTCATTCACAGACTCCAGGTTGGCATCACCTTTGCTGAGTCATGATTTCCACTCATCTTCCAGTTCTCTGTCTCATTCACAGTAACACACCTTTTCATGCCACATTCATACCACAACATTGTTTTACTATTTCTCAGTTACTCTCTTACTAATCACAATGATACACAGTCCCATAGTACAGGCAGGGTAAACACCCCCTAATCAGATACCTATGTAGCTTGTTGGCCAACACAGATATTGGAGTTTAAATCTCACACTGTGACAGGATGTGACAATTCATCTCTTTTGGGGGTGCTGACTTGGGGGTAAGGGATGGTACAGGTCAAACTGGGGGGCCAAGTCACAGCAGATGAAATGTAAGCATCACACATGGGATGGCAGACATGGACTGCCATGGCCAAGTCAGAGGAGAGCATTTAGGTGTGCATGTTGATGAGGAGAGCATGCAGACACATCATACCATGCTGATCAAGTGGCAGAAATCAAGTGTAGCTGAGCATGTGTGCAGCAGGACGTGGAGAAGACATTTGGCATGCTGCAGCAGACAACAATGACATACCTGAAGACCTCCATGAGCTACCTCCACCATCTGACAAGCCCATTCCATGATGCAAGAAGCTCTCAATGGGCAAGCTTGAGGGCCCTGGAGCTGACCACATCTTTAAATTTTGATGTCAGTGATACCAGAGGCAAAGTGCATGTGTCTGAACAGTTGAGCTATGTTGAGGAAGCCTAGCTGGGGTGAAGCAGGGTGGTCAACAAGGTCTCAGACTAATTATGCCAATCAAACCTATCTGTGGATGTGCTCAGTTCATAGTACTTACTCTGGTTGTTCAGCTGTTTGTGAAGGTCAAATCATGGCATCAGAAATGTCAATAGCATGTAATTTGAAATTGTTGAACAAACTGCCTGACAAACAATACTATACCCATAAAATAATTGTGTAACCCAAGTGCAAACAATGCTTTCGCCGAAAACATTGCCACTGACATGATGTCCTCCACAAATGATAACCCTTGGTGAATCTGAAGAATTTCTATTCACCAGCTACAGAATTGCAAGATTCTTTGGAATTCTAACTGCTCATGACATTTGAATGTGGTCTTGTGAAGGTGTAGGTCATGTGAACAATAGTACATTGCAGTAGCCAAGTGAAATGCTTTCTGGAACTCTGGCCACATATCAAGCAATGCACACCAAAATCTTGTTAATAATCCACCAATGTTTGAGATGAAATAATTGTTGTTTATGGCAGATTTTCTTCACAGTTCTCATATTGCTGTCAAAGCGGTGGTTTCAATCTTGTCAAAGCATAGAGAAATGGAAACAATGACCCAGTTGCATCAATGCTCACAATTCAATATCTCGTTACACACACAATGAACTGATACTCAGCCATTGTCATTGCCAATAGAATGACTTGTTGATAGCTATAAATCTGACAGAACATCTGAGTAGCTCAGAAAATTTTGCTGAGAGACACTTGTTCCTTCCTTTGAACCACAGATGCTAATCATCACCATCAAAAGATGTATCATTACATGTGAGTTTCAATCCCATGCTGTCCTTTTGCCTGTTGACAGTGATTCGACCATGCAGAGTTGGATCCCCACTCCTGTCACTCCCCATCAAGATTCTCATGATGATCCTCCTCTTCCTCAATGTCCATGATGAATTCATGCTCTGCTTGATTCACAGTATCCTCAACAAGATTGTTTCCTGTTACCGTGAACATCACATCATGTTGAAGCCTATTTGGAATCCTTCCTAGTGTTTTAGTCATTGGCCTCATTTCCCAATTTATGCTGACTATCCAGAGGTGGCATCTTGGGAGGACTATTGAGGATACAAATATGTACTTCAGACATGGCAGTGATATACCTGTTCCCCCAAATTTCAAACAGCCATGTCAGTGCTCTGAGCACAAGTGCATATGCTACATGGAGAGTGTCAATTCCCTCTCCCAAGGGCTTTTCAAGGGTTATATATGTCCTCTCTCTCTCTTCTGATAAGCCACCCATCTCTGCATCCATGTTCCTAAGGGGAACCTCTTTAGAGTTACAAACAGGTTTTCCATCACTGTGCTTATGGATATCTTGCTTCTCATCCAATGTTTGAGAGGTTGCAGGAGCCAGAGGTGAAGATTTTCAATTCTGGTGGTGTTTCAAACATGTTGGTTGAGGTTAAAGAGGTAATCTTGGATTGAATCTGGAGTGAATGCAGTGGGAAAGGCATGGTATTTATGCTGATCCCCTACCCTACTGAGGCATATGTGCCCTGAGTTGAATTAATCTGACACTCAACTTGGCTGTTCTGACAAAATTGTGATTCAAAAAAGTGAGCAGAAACAGTACTCTCCCACTTAAAAATCCTTCAGCCCTGGACCACAATTCACTGCACCTTGGAAGGAAAAAACTTGCCAGTAATCCCACCTCTGATTTGACATGTAAGTTGCTATCACAGCTTGCCGACAAAGGATGGCAATCATTGTTTGTCAAAAGTTTCACTTCTGACATGTCATTGGTGAAACGAAATTTAGCCAATCAGACTGATATCAGCATTGGAGAAGATTGTGGTAGTTGGCAGACTGACAAACCAAACGGTAATGCCTTTTTTTGCCCGCTGGCAATGCAGCTATCAACATCAGCTTCACTTCATTATGAAGTCTTGATAGTGGACCCATCACTTTGGCCAATCTTACAGTCTGTTCCCTCTGCCATCTGCCCATTGATGCTTGTTTCACCACTTCGCCGACCTGCTCTGCTACCAGCCCTGCCAGCGTGCCCATATGGACAGCTGTTCAACTCTCTCCACCATTGGCCCACCTCTTTCACCCATGTCTCTCAGGCTAGCCAACTCGCTCCCCCATTGGCCTATCTTCCATCAGTTGACCCATTCCCCATTCCTCTAGGTAGCCATCCTTCTTGCCATTCAGCCCACTTCTTTGATTCCACCTCTTTCATGTTTGTTTCACCAGCCCATTCATTACCTTTTCCACCTGCTTCGCCAACAGCCCCATCTCTCTCTGGCTTGCTGATCAACTCTGCTATGTACAAATATCACCAGTCAACTTGCAATGTTTTTGTCCATGTTCAACTACTGTCAAATATATGTACTGCAACCTTGCTGCACAAATTGTGATTCTATGTTCTTCAGATCTGCCTTGGCGAAAGCTTTCCATGCCTTTGGTATTTCTATTGCCATTGTGTCCCCCCTGAGTAGACTCTCCATGAGCCAACTAAGCACACTGACAACTTCATCCAGGAGGATTCCATGGTAACAGGAGTCTGCCATCTTTGGTGTCATCTATTTTTCTCTTTGCATCACTCATAGTGCATTCTGAATACCTTTTCATTGAAGCAAAAGGTGGGCCAGGGTAGACACTGGAATCTTGTGCTACATGTGATGCATAACCTACATGACATATGCACTATGTAAGCATACCAGTGTCATCAGTGCCATGTGCGAGCCACAATACTTCCATGCATCACTCTCAGATTTCTCGAACAACTTATTGGGATTCAACCACCAATGATCCATACCCCCTTTCCCCATGATTATGACCCCATACTTGGCTCCCAGAGAGATACAGATCACCATCTTCCCTCTGTCTCTGCGAATGTGCAAACCCTTAGAATAAATGAATGTGATCATTGGCAGCAGAATGGCCAGATGAATCCCTTGGTGAGTCACTGCACTGGCCAACAGAGAGTCCTTTCTAATCTATGTTAAATGGGAAAAATGTGGGACGTCACACTACCTACCCAACTCTGTCCCAGAAAATTTCCCATAGTGATGAGTCTGGTGGAAGATTTCATTTCATCTAGCTGGTAGGTGGTGACATGAAATTGAATGTCAACCATAAACATGCTCCAAATAATATCTTTTTCAATCTCAATAGGACCAGCGATATTGAGGTTCTCTTTAATAATGAAGAGTGAGGTTGACGGACCATGCTGCATCATAATTGAGGGATCATGCATCATGCTTGGCATCTCACACCTCCTTTCCTAACAACTCTGACTTGTTTTTTCATCAGAGACTTTCATCTTGTAAATTCTAGATCATAATCTTTTCTGGTGTTTTTACATCAGATTTGAAAATAGAGGGATGGATTCCTGAACCCAAAATTCAGCAGTCAGAACACCAATTCAAAGTCTATACTTTCCATTGGATGTTATAATATCACAGGGTAAGATTAGGTTCAACCCTATTGTTGAGATGTTGATGCCATCTACTACTCTACTGCTGGTGTGCTCATTGTTGTTCTTTTCCCATCCTGCCATCACTGTCACTTTCTCGACCTCTTTCCCTTGTCCTCACACCTTCATGGTCTTGCACTGGACCATCATCCTTGCCTTGAGCCTCACCTTCACACCTGCATGCCCTCGCACCATGGACATTGCCTTTGCCATCTTCCTGTTGACTTGGACCTCACACCCTAGCACTCACCCTCTTTCCTTCACACCTGTGCATCATCCTCCACCCCCTTCATTCTACCAACATCACACCATTACAACAACAATGGCAACAACATGATGATCACTGCAGGGCTGAGGATGATTGTCACATCATCACCATCATTGTGTTTGCATTGCATTTCGAGTTACATCACCACCTCCATTGCACTGTCTCTATTATGCAGACATCTTAGGGTATAACTCCTGATACCCTTGCACATACATTTACCATAGATGAAAGGTATGGGCCTAGATGCCCAGAAGCATTTCCATACTAGAAACTCCTTCATGCTAGACGCATTAGAGCATGCTCTGTTATCCTGAAATCACTCAATGGCTATCAAATCACCATTGTTTGCTCACACAATGAAGAATACTTTGGTTTTTGTGCCACTTACAGTGGTATCAAAAAGATGTAGGAGCCAGGCTCTTGAACAGACACTACAGCAAATTGTGGCAAAGTTGCACTTCATTCTGTATCACAAAGTTACCCTGCCATCATCAGGAATATAAGGTCAAATACCCCTTAGCCTCTGTAACTCATCCACAAGGTGCATCTGCTCCAAATGCTCCTCCACTGACAAATTCATGAGCATCACCCCTCTGATCAAAACTTCATCCATCAATTGATGAGTTCTCAACATATTGGTTTTGGTGAGATGATAAATGCTTTCCAATGATGTAACTCTTCATCCCCCCTTATTTGGCCTCGACTGGTGAGAATGAGGAATTCATGCTGTTCATTGAGTGCTTTGTGCAAATCAGTGTCAATGTCTATTTGCAAACCACCCACCTCTGCTTTCAGTCTGTCCAACTTGGTGAAATCATTTGTGTTAGGCCTCTGAATAACAAGTGTAACTAAATGGATATTAGTCCTCACATGGATTTGATATGGGCACTGCATACCATTTTCCTCACACAACTGACATGGAGCCAACTTGATTGATCCAATCTTCTGACCTGGTGTTTGTGGATTGTATACTAAAGTACCTTCCTCAATCTGAGACACAATAATTTCTTCTGCTTTCTTGTGCTTGTCCTCCCTTTTGTTGGCGTCATTTATTATTGTTTTGGCTAACTGGATTCATACTTGCTTTACTGCAAGGTGATCCCATGTCCTGCATGCAAATTCCACCACCACTTCTTGACTAATAGTGGGCTTTTCCTTCTATGTGCTACAACACATTCTCTTCTGGTGACATCCCACACATCCAGCTATCAATCCCTTTTTGGTGACATGTATCAGGCATTCAATGCCACCCTTCACACAATACTTGCATCCCTGCAACTGATGAGTTTTTGCCAAACTGACATAGGCACAGATTTGTTAGAGCTGTGCAGACAAACTCTGGTGTATCTCTGGAACTCCGGAGATATTGATAGGACCTTGGCTTCACCTTATGTGGTGTGCCACTATCCAAGTCTTGGTGTTGTGGTCCTGTATTTGTGGAGGGTCGGAGGTGTGGAGTTGAGTCATCTAGACTTGGAGGAGGATGATGATATCTGTTGGAGTTTGGCGGAGAGCCAAGCGTCAAGCTGATTGAGAGAGAGAACATCGAGTACTCAATTCGATATTATGACTGGATATGTACAGCGGAGATGGTACAGAATATATAGTGAGGAGCATCAGATTTGTAATGAAGTCATAACAGATGAGTAATGAAACAGAGGTCAGGAAACTAAGAACCAGAGCTGCACACCAGTTGTGCAGTTCGCCAGAGCTGTGCTGCACAGCGATGGGGAAAGGTACAGAGCATGAGATCTAACTAAATAAGGAACAAAGACATAACATGATATGTATGTATGGAGGTCCAGAGGAACAGAGATGCATAATGGGTGTGAACACACCAGAGATAGGAGTGGAGTTGGTGCTCGGAGGACCAGAGTTGTCATGGATATGACAGATTACATACAGGTTGAAACACCTAAACTCCTGAGGTAGCTTGTCTTCAGTGTTAGTGGTTTTATACATAATTCCTACATACCTGTTGACTCTGGCATGGAATACTTCATCCACCATTGGTCGAAGTCAGGGTATTGGTCAAGATTGACAGGGAAATAGTCATTCATAGCATATTTTGTCTATTCATTTACATCAGCAATGGCAACCCCACCCAGGGCATTTTTCCGAATGGACTCTGCAGTTTTGCTGGACTGAAGCAAGTGGTGCACCCATATCAACACTGAGGGCACCCTGAGCATGTCACTGATCATACAGTGACCTGCAAAACTGTTGCAAGTTTGACTTTGACTCAGTGCATGAAGTGCCCTGCAATATTTCATGTGAATTCCGCTTAGCTTTGGTGGGACCAAACAAAGTACAAACTCCTAGCTACAAACGGGCCTCTTGGTTACGTAATGTGACCCCCAGGCTGTGAAGATATGACCATATTAAATCTACAATACCATTGCAACAGTTTTGCATCTTTTAAGAGGCAAAGCAGAATCACATTGAAATAAGATGATAATTGATCTCAATTACACAGACAAACAAAAATATACATATAAACAACATGTCTGAGTTTGAATTAGTTCACACACTTCTTTGCTTTCAATGTTTACCATCATGAAATCCCTCTCTGCTACTCAAAAGGCCAATATCCTCTATGCTTGATGCTGGCCAATCTGTCCACTCTATTGCTTCTGCTACTGGTCCTCTTGTGTCTACCATATCTAGACTTCACTTCAAAGAGCTTCCTGAGCTTCAAAAATCTACTGGAGGTCACCCATTTAAGCTTTCTTCCACCAAGATGTGCCATGCTATTTGTTTAATCTCTTCTGAAAAAGCAGAGAATGCTGTTCAAGTGACCAAAGCTCTTACCCAGCTTGTCCAGGAGCCTCTATCTACTACCACAGTGCATTGCCACTTGAAAAAAGTGGTATGAAGACTGTGGTCAAGTCCAAATACCCCTCTCTTTCAGCCAGGCATCATAAAGCTTGTTTGGATTTTGCCTATGCTCATAAAGATTTGACTATTGATGATTGAAAGAAGGTCATATGGTCTGATTAGACCAAAATCAATCACCTGGGTTCAGATGGGTACAAATGTGCTTGGAAAAAATCAGAAGAATGGCTTAGTAATAGGCTAGTTGAGGGAATAGTCAAGTTTGGAGGTAGTTCTGTGATGATGTGGGGCTGCATGGGTTGGGATGGCACTGGATATGCTATCATGATTGATGGTAGGATGAATGGGGATCTATATTTTCAAAATTTGAAGGATGAACTGCAACAAACCATGCAATTCTATGATCTTAATCCTCCTGACATTATCTTTCAACAGGACAATGACCCCAAGCATACTTGCAAGAAGGTCAAGAAGTGGTTAGAGGAGCAGGATTTTAAGACTATGGTATGGCCTGCACAGTCTCCTGATCTTAACCCCATTGAGCACATCTGGAGTTATCTGAAAAGGAGGCTGGCAAAGCATAAGCACCCCCCCCAAAGGAATTTTGGAGTTGTGGGAGAGAATTCAGGAGGAATGGTATAAAATTCCAGCTGAGGAGTGTTGAAAGCTAATTGAGAGTATGCCTAGAAGGATTGAGGCAGTGATCAAGGCAAAATGAGGCTATACCAAGTACTAAATACCCTCCTAATAATAAAGGTGCAAAACTGTTGCAATGGTGTTGTTGATTTAATATGGTCATATCTTCACAGCCTGTGGGTCGAATCACATGACCCAGAGCCCCATTCATAGCTAGGAGTTTGTACTTTGTTTGATCCCACCAATACAAAGTGGAATTCCAATGGAATATTGCAGGGCACTTCATGCACTGAGCTGAAGTCAAACATTGCAACAGTTTTGGAGGTCACTGTATTTATTCTCATCTTGAGAACCTTATTTGCCTCATTCTGCGAACAAATTGAGTATTAAAACCTGTGCAAAATGATATAGCTGCCATTTCCTTCTGTAGGTCATCATACCACTCACTGAGACATTCCAGCAGAATGGGGTGTAGGAGGGCAGTCTTCACTTTAGTGGCCTGAATATAAATCCATTGTTGGACCAGTTCCTTTGCCGAATCCATCATTATGCTATATGGGGATCTCACAAGGTCTTTTGTTGGGTGATGTTCATTTTTCAGTCCAATATCTGAGTTGAAAAATATTTTTATTTCACAATTTGTCACACTGACATGACCAAGATTAGTGATGTGATATTTGCTGGTCATCTAGGAAGCATGCTGACCTCTCTGTATGGGACTTATTTGGGGACATCATCATGTTGTCTCTGTTTGGATCTGTTTTACAGACATTTTCTGTGTCTATCCAAATGGGTAGCTATTTTCAGCATTGTGTTTTTCGACATCTGCCATTTCACTTGTCATGCTGGCTGCTACTTATATGAGGGTATGCATCACATCAACTAACTCTCAAGGTGCTTGATCATCAATGCAATTCCTAGAATTGACTGCAGGGCAGATATAGGTGCTATTAATGTGTTGGTCTCTGTGACTTCACATTGTTCTCTACTCTGCCTTCAGACTCCTATAATGCAATGGGATACAAAGATGTTATGCATTTTTGTGGATATGAATGCTGCTGAAGAACCAATTGCCTCATGGTCAGATTATCTGTGATCTCGAATTGTCATACACTTGCTCAAGTTGCCCCAATTCCTCTCCCAATTGCTGGCTGCCTGAATGGATGTGTGAAGAGGATAGATTGTAAATCTCATTTGTCATTTTCATTGGTTCACCTGCCCCTCACAGATGTGATGAAAGTGACAATGTGCCATGATCAATGACTGCCCAGCATCGGATCAAGGATCAAGCAGTAAAGCTAATGTGAATGTCAGTACCACAGTAATAAGATAGAAGTACCACTTCTACCAAATGGTAGGGTGCACCAAGGTATTTGTACCTTGTGAATTGTGTCCATGCAGCCAAAGTCTCATCCCTTTCACAGGTGTCATTCACCATGCCTCAGAAGAGCTGCATCAATGGCTTGATCATCAGTATGAAGCTGGCCCTGCTGGACTGACATGTGCCAATGCACTTGTAATGTCTGGCATGAATGTGAGGATCATCAATAAACAGTAACTTGGAGCACACATGTTCAATACGGTCATCATGTTAATCAAGGGCTATCATACCAGTCCTCTTGGGGTCCTGGTCAGGCCAGGCAGACAGTATTTCTCTGAAACCGATTGAAGTCATACAGGTATGTGCCACTATCATCCCCAAAATCTTTGCCATGTCTGAAAACTGTGCTGTAGAGCTACAAACTGGCAAAGTGCTTGCTATGAGGGAAACAAGATACACATATGTGTGGGCTTTGTCACTTTGTCATTGGACCACAGCTCCTCAAGATCTTCTATGACTACAGGCCAATCTAATGCAAAGATGACTTTGACTTTTAGTATTCTACTGGAATCTGAATGCCCCATCCTACAGTGCACAAAAAGTGTCACTAGTCTCAGTGCATCAACTGCCCACTATTCATTCCAGGTGTTTCTTCCCACATCACTCACTTCTAACTTTCCTCTCAACAGAATGTCACTGCCAATATCAATCCTAGTGATCTAGAAGGTTTGGTCATGTCTGCATACCCACACTTTGAATCACAAAGTGTCTCAGGAACAGTATCCCTTGTCACCTGGCCCATAAGCAATGAAGTCACCATGACTGCATTGGAAGAGATGAAAGTGACACTGCAATTCCTCATGCTGCATATGATCAACAACCAACCCATCCCACCAGGCACTTACCAGCACAAACTTTGAGGTGCCCTCCTTGAAATTCACTCCGTTCTTTCTCACTACTCTTTCAAGATCAAGGAGCCCTCCATGGCAGACATCCACATCCTCCATGTCCTTTATCAGCCCTACACCATGGCATCGACCACAAGAAGAAAATTGCTGACCACATTCAAATGCGCTGTCATGCCACCTTGTCTCCTGAAAACATGAAGGCCAGCCCCTCGACCACCAAGTGCACAAAACAGTAATGCAGAACACTGTCTGAATGGATATCCAGTTTGATTGCCATCAACTCAACCTTGTAGCTTTGACTGTCCGATGATTCCATCTGCTGTTCCATCTCACAAATCTCAACCCATTTTTTCCTTGTATATTGTCTGATATATTTGTGTGTATGTGTGGCAGACTGGGCCAGGGCATGCACACACCATACTTCCTTCAATGTAAGCATTCCACCCCTGATTTCTCCACCTGACATGGTGCCATTTCAGTGATGGCTGGTCATCATATCTCTGGTTCTTCACTTTACATGATAATGGCAGACAAAGGTGGGTGAAACATCCAGTTGCACATTTGCGAAGCTGACACAGTGTGTTGCAGTTACTTGAAGTTTGTGTTCTGGATTGTACCACTCCCCATGTTGCACAATTGATGATGGTTGACAAAGCTGGGTTCATGTCCCATATTTATTCTCACTCTGTCATAGATATTTGTTGACATCTTTCTATCTTATGTCATAGCCCCATGTTGTGTCCAACCTCAATTCCTCAGGTTTCAACACCACAACCTACTTTGGCAATCTATTGCTGTTTTCCACTTGTGTGGCAAGTGCAAGCAAGGTTGTGGCTGACAAAGATGGTTGTGTGTTCACATGCCCAGATAATTTGTATCCATGCCCCACTATTTTCATTCACATGGAAAATCTTACTATTCCAGGCCCTACTAATGTCAAGGAAGATTCTATATGTGTGGAGTGCACTACTGGTGGAGATTCAACTCCATATAGTTGCATATGAATTGAACCAGATTTTTCAAAACTTTCCCCCATGAGAATCACCTCACTGGGAAATCTTCTGGAAGAGAACAGAGAAAATGATGGTAGGAAACCATGACATAGCATAGCATCATACATCTCATTCAGCATAGGGATCAATTACCATGCTTAGTGGCAGGGCCATCCTTCAAGGTATGCACCCAGCCATCCCACCACCAATTTCCTTTCTATATCATGAGGGCTCAGATCTGCGACAACAGGCAGGTACACCAGTCATACTGCCCTGCCCATATGTGAAAGAAATAATGGCTCTCTTTGGCTATGGAGATATATATTGGTGGTGGTTGAGCCCAGAATCCTTGGTCAATGCTTCAGACATTGACATGTGGACTTATTGTGGCTCTCGGATAACAGTGTCCACACTGGTAAGTAACCATTTGGTCATCATCATGAATTGATAGCAACTCCTTGATTTTGAAATCACCCAGATTGAGCATCACATACAGCGTGATGTCAAGATACACACTGGTAATACACTGTCAGGACAGGAGAATGTAGATTATGCACTTCTTGCAATTCATCAAGCAAACATGTTAGTCACCAATATGGCCGAGGCTTACAAGGATGATGTAATCAAGGATCAATCAGTTGAGGTACAATGTCAGCTTGTAGAAAGAGACAATGGACTGTGTGAGCCCCATACACATTCAGAATGGAAATGGATGTCATTAGCTGAAGCAGAACTCTTTGAGCATATAGAAGCTGAAACCAGAAGAAGACTGTAGCACATGTGTTTCATGTTTCAATTTGTATGCCATTGAGATACATTTTTGACAGAGGTAAAGGAGCCAAGTAGTGTTGCTGCAGTTCAGCTTGGCTTGCCAAATTTGGCAGGAGTTAAGCCAAAGTGTGGCAACACTAGCATCAAGCATCAAGTTGTATGGTATTCACATTCAACACATGAGCAACCAGGAGCTTTCTCAACATCAATGGCTTCCAAATGTCAGGACAGTCTGGTAGTCTTTGCCATTATGTTAGTTGACATTCTTCTATGAGCATAACAAATTTCACCAAGTTATCCACTCCTTTGCTCACTTTCAACTGTTCTACACCCAAAGTAAGGTTTGAATACCAAAAACCACAGTACTGATACTTCTCATACAACAATTCACTGGTCAAACCATGTCTAGCTTCCCCAGATATCGGCAAGCTTGAAGTCACACATTTGAGACCTGCACATTGGCTCAGTGAATTGAAGCTTTCACTCCTGGATCTAATTCTTACACTTGATCTGATGAATTTGCTGTAACATAAAATGATCATGTTCTTCTTTGATCAGCATCCCATCAACAACACTGTCAGGTCACACAATAGTTTCCCAGTTCATCCTTGCTGGGTATATTACCTTCCCAGCTATTCCTGACCAGTCAAATGTCTTTCTGCCCTCTTTGATACCATGATGTTTACATCACAGATGTTACCATGGACAAAGCCGGGTGCATGGAACTCGGTGAGCTTCTGTGCCATGTCATTGAAGCCAGATGATAGAAGTCAATCCATACAGACATTGATTGTCTCAAACTCATTGAGTGCAGTACAGATGGCCATGAGCCAGTCACCAGGGATTTTATCGAGCCCTAGCAAGGGCGGGGCACATCTGAGGGAAGCTAGACACTGGTGGGCCTCAACACAATGAATTTGACATAGATTTCTTTGCCATTCTCGTCCATCTCAAAAAAGACGACTTTCTTCTTCATTACCTGCTTCTTGTACTGAAATGTCTTTGTGGTCTGGTTGTGAGTTGAATGATAGGATGTTGGATATGGAAATTTTGGAGCGGGTGCCCATGACTTGGAAAGGGAAGGTGCAACAAGTATTTTGTAGTACTGTTCTGGAGTCAAGACAGCATTTTGAAATGCAGCCATGTGATGTGCTAAGTTGAGTTGGGCATGATTATCCATGGAATAAAAGTGAAATGCAATTGTGCACGATGGCATCTGTACCATTGGATGCAGATTCCATGCAGCACTGGCAAAGACAATATATGGCCCCACAAAACGAGTCTATCAGGATCAGATGGGCCATAGGATGGGTTGATGCTGACTGAAAACACAGAGCAGAAAGCATGGAAGAGTAGACCTCAAATATTTCATGGCTTATTCCCTTTTTAACTCCAGATAATACACAGTGGCTTGAAAATAAGGCTTAGAGGAAGTACTTCCAGCTTCACCCTTGAACTTGGTGATCACATATTGAAATTCACCAAGTGACATGTCTGCATCAACCAAGCAACCTGTCTTTTGAATCTTGGATGTCCTCAAGTGGATCTGATAGCACCTGAGCATGATGTTAACATGTCCAACCCAGTCTACTTCATTCTTGTACAAATTTGACACAACAATCTTGAGGTTCTTGGTGAGGCTATTGTCCTCCACCTGCACTTCGATACTCTTACAGTCTTCAACAAATTGGCCAAAGATGGGGTGAAGTAGTGTCGTCAGGATAGTCTCTTTATTGCCACATTTCGGATCACATGGATGACTGCAAGGGATGAATTGATGGCCAGCTTGCCGCATTCTAAATGAGAGTGGGACATCAGAGCTAGAGGGCCTGTCCTTTGGGGTATGTGCAAGGAATTCAGTTCAAGCACTTTTGATTGTATCTCCATCACAGATGAAACAATATGCTGAAGAAGGAGGTTTAGTGACTTCTGAAATGAAGTGTGAGAATAATTCGGTCATTGGACATCTTATTTATGTTCATCGAGCCACTTGATGGCAATACCTCGATTCAGAGACAAGAGAATATCTCTGAAGGCCAGTCCTATATGAGTGTGCCCACCCAAGAGCTCGCCTGCTCCAGTAGTACCAAACATCTCGGGAAGAATGTCCTCTGCTGTTGAGACCTTGTATAGCCTCAGGGAATTGACAGGTGCTTCTGCAAGAGTCATGTGCTGCTTGGTCTTGATCACACGCCTAAGCTCTGCAATTGACATGTATGCTGAGGCTTTGATCATAAATGAGAAAGCTTGGTCTGCTCCTCAACACCAACAGCAAATAGTCAAATAATATAAACAAGAGAAAAATGATCAACATGGACATCAACTTATTTTGCCACATACCAATGATAAGGTGTAGCCTGTTGTTTTGGAGAGATGACCCAAAAATGTCTGATATCTTTCATCTGTCTTGTAATGGATTGCCCAGATTAGAGATTGAGAGGGCACCCATGGTGGCTTTATGAAATCATTGTCAACAACCAGCTTGTCATCAGGCATTTTATAGAGATTCATCTGTGAGGGTGGGAGTGCATGACGAAAGTCATGGATGGTTGTTTCTGGTGAAACATGGACAGGTGTATTAGAGCCTAGTATCAATGGGTGATCCACACACCCAGTAGTAGAGCACCCAGTCGGACATGCTATGTAGTTAGAGATGAATAGAATTGTCTATTGGTGAAATTCACCAAAGGTGAAGCTGTGAGAAGTTTTAGTCCTGTAGTCCTTTGTAGAGTTGCCCATATACAGTAGACTCATAATGCATGTGATGGGGAGATCAGAAAATTGATGCAATATGAGAAATATACAGTATTGAATTTGTCACAAAGTGTGACCACCACGACAGGTCTACAATGAGCAAACTTGCTAAGTGCTAGACACAATCGGTTTATGAGTAAAGAATGTATTTAATGTAGTTTGTTGTGCAAGGCAAAGTTCTTCCTGGTGATGATAAGTATGGAGGTGACAAAGTTGGGCCATATGCAGGACAGAATGCAGCTTTGCCTTGATATGAGAGGCCAGCAGTGAATATGTTGTGTGCCCCATGTCAGATATTGCCCTAGGCACTTATCCATTCTGTAACCCTTAAGTTGTGCAGTAAAACAGAACTGAGTGCAATAAGCCAAACTCTACAAAAAAGCCACTCAGAGCATATTCACAATGGCCTGGTAGCTCAGTAGTAGAGCTACTGGTATATATCCAGGAGGTCCTGTGTTTGCAACAAGTTGATAATTCCATTTCTAAAACCTTGTTGACATTAACATGCTGGATTTTCAACTGCTCCTTTCAAACAAGTGGGGGAAGGCAAGGAAGATGGCCATTGTACATGCCCAATTACTCAGGTGAAAAAATGAGATGGTGACACTGGCTAGACTTGATGGACTAATTGGATGTATCAATGGATACTATATATTCTGACTTGGAGCTAACACAAGATCTACCTCCCATAACTGAAGAGTATCTTTGTTTATTGCAATTGTGCTAATACTGCACTTTGGAGACTCTGTTACCTAAGTTAAGGATGGTACCTGCAAATTCTATTAACATGCCATTAAGAAATACCTGCATTGCTTGTAAATGCTTGAGCAGTGAGATCATAAGTGAGATGGTGCCAGGACAGAGCAGAAGCGGAATTAAGAGATAGGGTGTTTTACCATACCTTGTCCTGACTGTAATGACATTATCTTTGTGATTAAGAACTGCAAGAGATGCTTGAAGCTGAAAAATGCCAGGTATGATTGCTGCGGAGGTAACATAGACAATTAAACATGTGTGCAATGCATCAATCTGATCCTGGTGCATGAGCATTGAGATGTAATCTACAGGTATCTTGTCATTGAAAATTTTGTGTGTAACTTCATAATGCTGCCTCACTAAGGTTGGACTTGCCATACCATAGACTACGAGAATTGCCGTGCAGTCGGCCATACTCATGGTTTGAAAGGTTATCCAGTATTTTGCAATTGTTAGAGGCTCTGAAACATTTACACAATATGATTCCACTCCAAAGGCCATTCATCCGAGTCTATGCTACATTATTGTTGGGTGGTTTTGATTCGCAGGCATTGAGCTTACTTGCAAAGGGCAGTAATACTATAACATCTAAGGCAAATACATTTTCTTGTGAATGAAGTCAGCGACTGAGTGCTATGTCTGTGGTTCTGTGACCACACTCATTTTGAATAAAACAACAGTTTCCATGGGCCATCAGCCTTTCAATATCACCACATGTGACCACTTCTCCATACTTCATTTGGCACTTTAGTGCCATCCATCACAATGTCTAGACAGCAACAGCTGTGCCTCTGCCCTCCCAATACCACCTTCTCTACAGAGGAGACAGCACTCATTGAGCAGTGGAATGGCATTCTCATGGCAACACACAGTCATGATAAGGAATCCAAAATAAGAGAATCCAAGAAAGGTCTCCATAAATAAGCAGTAAGCTTTATGATGTCCTTTTGGCAAAAACCTCATGATAATGGGAAATAGCTGTTAGTGATGGACTGTTGCAGGCATGGTGTCAGTACAACCATTATTCAGACTCTGATTGGCTCTCAAGTCTCAACAATTATGTAACTATGCTGACACATATCCCTAGCTTTATAGTATTTGATCTTAGATTTAACCATGCATGTGTGTATGGTGGACCTCAAGCTGAGGGGTGCCTAATAAGAAAAAATTTCAATGTGGGCCTTTAAAAGGTGACTCTCTTGAAAAATCCTCCAACCACTCTCTGCTCTCACATCAAACCTTCAGTGTTTGTTTCTCATCATCTTAAAAGGCAGCACTCTCTTGAATGATTCCCCAACCACTCTCCACCCTCATGCCAAACCTTCAGCCATTTTTTCCCCATCATTATGATGAAGCCAGAGCCTGGTATGTGACTGAATGTCCATATGACCATGGTATTCATGTACTAACCTTTTGTAGAACTCATAAACAAGATCCTCTCCTGCTTGATGCTCTGCACATAGACTGCCACTCTGCTTTCACTGACCATGCAGTGTGACGGTAATCTTATGGGTAGGAAGACTTTTTTTTTTGCTTCAATACTCATTTCTGATGACTACTCTCTTCCAGACATTTCTTCAAACACCACTTCAGATGATGGTCTGGTGGATATATCGGCTTTGAAGAGTTCTGATTCTCCCATCACCATCCCTTTACCTGCATTGGATATGGCAACTCCCTCCATTGTGGATGGCATTCCCACCATTACTCCCATTCTGCTCCCCACTCCAGAGGTATTAACCGATGCCACCATAACCAGCATCACCATTTTGATCGGCCCCACTGGTTTTCACACTCTCTTTATTCCAGGCAAGCTCAGTTGAGATGGTTGTGTGCAAGCAATGTACAATCAGTTCATTTGTGACTTGTCCTCCAGCAACACCACTAGTCAGCTCTACCTTGTTACCTATGTATGGATGTTGAGTTAGCATCTTTGCCATATGGTTGGTTGTCCATTGGTGATTCTGTGGAGGCATGCTGACACACTACAACAGGCCACACACTTCTCTGTACATCACTGGTGTCAGTGATGCCATTTATGCAAAAGTAGCTGCTGACAATGAAGGAATTGACCTCATCATGCAGGCAATTAACTTGGGGGAGGCATGTTGGTTAGCATGATTGTGATAGATTCATGTATGCTGTGTTCTTCTGCCCTACATTGTATGTACAATTATGCTTACCACTTTGAAATGGGCATTGTACTTCTTGGTCTGACATGGTGAATTTTTGTTGAGTAAATCCACAGTGCTCTGCACAAGCAGACTTTTACTGGTCATGCCAATAACATCATAGCAGCCATTGTTGTGTTTTCATGTTTGTGCAGCTGTGATTTCTGCATTGTTGTTATCTTGTTATCCTGTGGAGCCTTGTGTGCCCCCTGCCATCATGTGAGAGAAATGTTTACTTAATTTGTTTTGTAGGAAAATCCATGGATCCAAAGGATCCAGGAGTATTGTCCCCAGTAAGTCCAGGTCTGTGGACTCAGAGTGCAATTCATAGTTTTTGTGGTGGAGTGAAGCCAGCCTGGCCAAGTCCTTGGCTGAGTCTCCCCACTTGGGGTGGCATTTTCAATCTAGCCTTGTCAATTCACCAAAGTCAGTTGATCCTTCATGTGATCAGCACTCACTTCCTTCATGGCAGTCACATTCCAATTTACTGTCCTTGCCACCAAGGCCCATAAACATTGCTTCAGTTGTTCATCCAATTGAAGTGGTGATTTTGCTTGTGAAATACAAACATTCCAGTGAGTGGTTCCCAACAAGTTCATGCAATCATCCCTCAGATCACTTTTTTGAATAGGTTAGACATGGATGATGAGATTTCAGTCCATGGAGGTCAGAGTTTCATTCTCCATTGAATCAAGATGGTGTTGCTTCCGGCCCACAGAGATTTCAATTGGTGACCCTTCACATGTTTCTTTAATCATTTTCTCATCACATTTTTTTTTGATATACCAGATGTAGAAAATGAGATCTTGGTCTGGGTTCATATGGCCTGGACATGGCCTGGGCCTAAAGGTAGAAAGAGTGTATTGACAAGGTCTCACCCACTTGCCATTTCCACCTCCCTCTGCCCTCCATCATGGTTGTTGCATGGTGTATTTGGGCCACAGATCTGTTAAGACCAGATCTCCTCTGCTCAAACTCCAGTCGGAGATCGGAGGTCGAAGGGGATTGAATGGCTGGAGACGGCCGGAGGTCCAGAGGGGTGAAGGCTTGATGCATGACTTATGTGTCACATCTCTGCACTGTCATGGCCTTTTTGGTCAGAGACACATTGAAGGAAACCGGAGAAGATAAGAGGAGTGGTCTAAGGTGATATTCAGGCTAAGGCTATCTACATCAGAGTTCAGAGTATATATACGTTGGAGGGCTGCGGATTAGTAATGGAGGGCTATGTAGATAAGTAAGACAGAGGTCGGAGAGTCATATGCCGGAGCTGTGCTACACAGCATCGGAGGGAACAGAGGGGCAAGGCTAAACTATATATGGTGTAGGAGACTCAAGCTCCCTACAGTGAGATTCGTACTTCCTTCGAGTGTTCATCCATCCTCCGAGATACTCCGAAGTCCTCCACCACTCCTCTGAGACTTAACAGTCACAGTTTGTCTTCCTGAGTTGGAACTCCGATATCCAGAGGACCGGACCTTTGTTCCCGTGCTCTGGATGAGTCATCCATGAGTCGGAGTTGTGTTTTCTTATCGGGATATTACTTTATTTAGTGTCTACATTTGTTCCTTTATGTTTTCTTTTGATTCACAGTCTCGGAAATACCCAGACTCTAAAGTTTGTACATAGAACTTAGTTCTACAGGGGAATTACCACCATCTAGCATCAGTTCTAAGTCTCCAAATTCGATTTCCTTCATTTCCCTTCAAGTCCAGTCAAGTCCTGCAACTCCTGTCAACTCCTGACAACTCCATAGTTGATTCCTTAGCCCTACTGAATGGGGAGGAATCAGACTC
>JBBPTO010000636.1:1512-25328 GCA_038094155.1 Pulveroboletus cf. aberrans
ACCCACAGATATCAAGCAAACTCCAGCACTGGACTTCAAAGTTGGTGACCAGGTTTTGATCAAGGCCAAATTCTTCTGTTCCACATGCCCCTTGAAAAAGCTCTCAGAAAAGAACCTGGGACCCTATATATTTATCACCAAGGTTGGCAGCCACTTCTTCATGCTCTGTCTTTTGAAGTCGATAAAGTCTGTTTATCCAGTGTTTTATGTTTCTCAACTAGAGCCCTTCATTCCCAATGCCATCCCTAACAGAGTGCAGCTGCCTCTGCCTCTGATTGAAATTGATAAAGAACTGGAGTTCATGATTGCTGAAATCCTCAATTTCAAGATCAAATAAAGATGCAATTGCAAGTTGCTATACTTGGTTAAGTGGTCTGGCTATAAAGGTATCAATGAAGAAACCTCCTGGCTATTAGCCACAGAACTCAGACATGCCTTCAAACTTGTTGAAGAATATCATCTTCATTATCCTGACAAGCCCAGATCTGACTTTGCTTAATCTGATGCCCATCTGTTCACATTCATGCTATTTTTAAATACAGAGGTGGCTGGGCAAACTAACTACTTGACTCCTGACCCCTCCATCTGGCCCTCTTTCTCTGCCAATTCCTTCAACTCCTTTCCCACATTCCACTCCTCCTTTTTGCCCTCTAACTCCACCCACATTATCTTATATACCTTCTTCACCTTCAACTTCATCAACCTCTCTAAAAGCTGGCTTTGTTCATCAAGGCACTGGCACAGCACCTTGATGCCTCAATGGAGCTTCATAATCACCTCCATAACCACCCTGATGTCCACCAACAACCCTCCAGCCTTCATTACTGCCTTAATGGACTGCTGCTTCTTGCATGATCCCTTCAATCCATCCATCTTTCTCTGCCTCTTTCACTTTCACTTTACATTCTCTGGCCTCTTGCACTTCACTTTGGCATCTTGGCATATCATGCACACCATCAAATTCCTGATTCTGAGCTTATACTCAAGACCATGGTCCTCACTGTAGGGAACCATAGTTCCCTGTTCTCATATCCATCATATTCTGCATTATTTGGTTTCATATCCAGTTCAATCAGTCCTTGTTCATCACACATTGGTAACTCGAGCTTTTATTTTACTATGCTGAATGCTTTCATTTGTACATCTGATCAATCTGATTTCATTGATCTGGCAATCTGATTGTCAATCTGATCACATTCTTCACATGTATTTAGAGTTTCAGATGTGCCCAGACTATAAAAGTTGTGTTTCACACACAGTGCAATCATCAATCATTCTATCATTCTATCATCTATCAGTCAGTCTCAAGTTCTGTTCTTCATCTCCATTGTCAATCTGGCCATGTCTGTGATTGTCTTCATTCTTGACTCTTTCTGTGAAGAATCAAGTTCTGTGCTCATCAGCCATATCTGAAGTATTAGAAGCTGTATGCTTGAGATCATTATCTTGTTGAAAAATGGTGTCATTTGGGAAAAACTTGTAATATTGAAGATTTTGTTGAAACTCATCCTTTAAAATCTGCACATAAAGTTCAGCATCCATCTTACCATCAATACAGCAAGCCATTCTAACTCCTTTCCAAGTCATACAACCCCATATCATCAATGATCCACCTTCAAAATCCACTATTTTTTGCATTAATCTATCACTTAACCTCTCTTTTGCCTTTTTTCATGCCCATTTCTTGCCATCTGACTCAATTCAATTGAGTTTGGTCTCATTTGACCATATAACTCACTTCCAGTCCTCAATATTCCAGTGCTAACAACTCAGAGCAAAGTCTAACCTTGCTTGCTAGAAGAGAACATTTCATCATCATCACAGCCTTCATTCCTGCTTTTCTGAGGTGACAATGAATAGTCTGGGAAGAGATAAGATTGTCCTTGATGTCCTGAAAAGTTTGAGTCACCTGGACAGCATTTTCAGCTTTTCTAGTTCCAGTATGTAAGTGGAATGGCATGCCACATGTCAGTAGGAGAAATAATGGATAGGTGGCCTTCAGAGGACTTTTGAAGGTTATTACAATGGTTTTCAGATATTCTATATATGGTATACTTGTTAAAGCCAGTAGAAGTAGAGATTTGACTAGTTGATTGACCCATTTTCAATAAAGCAATAATTTGATTAGTTTAATCAACAGAGAGAGATTTTATGGTTGTAGACATAAAGAAAGAAGTGGTACCCATGTTTATTTGGGTCAGGTTGAACTTCTTATGGATCACATAATTCATTGCTTATGTAATATCCCACCACAATGTTTAATTTTCATATTTTCAGAAGTCAGCAACAAAACTGTCCCAATGAGTACCTATAATTAATTTGATCATATCTTCTGATATATTCAAATTTACCTAATTAATGTATATATGTTTAGAAAGCCCTTTATTAGGGCTTTCTAATGATATATAGGTTTTAGAGACTAGAATTGGAACAGTTTTGTTGCTCAGTGTGCATGTCTTTTAGAATGGTTCAAATTAAATGCTGATCCTGCTTGCATATAGGATGGAGCCTATAATTATCTCTATCAAGAATTTTTATTTGGAAAAAATTCAAAGTTGAAGGACAAGATTTTTAAACATGAAAATCTCAACAACAGAAAAAAGCTATTGGAAGTATTTATTCTGTACTGCCTAATCAGAATGAATGGTTCTATCTTCAACTTTTACTTACTCATGTCAAAGGTATATAACTTGACATATTACTTTAATATAAATGATTACTTTGAACAGAAGAAACCTCTTATGAAAACTTGCATACAGTCAATGGATAAGTTTGTAACACCTTTAAAGAGGCATGCCACCTAAGAGGTCTTTTAGAGGACAATGAAGAATGGCTGCATTGCATAAGAGGGGCAGCCCACATGCAAACAGGTTACCAGTTGCAAAATCTTTTTGTTGTTATCCTTCTTTATTGTAATCCTTCAAATTCACAATGATTATGGCAGGAAACAAAACATTATCTTTTTGATGATTCTGAATACAGTCTTAGATTTAATCATTTAATCCCTTGATTATTTCTATGACTATGGTCTCTATCTTGTAGATAAAGACCTTAGGTAGGGTGGCAAAAGCCTTAATAATTTTAATGACATACCTAAAGTCATGAATGAATGATTGGGAATTGAGACTAGGCAATGGATTCATTGAAGAACAACTGAATTATGATATTCCTGAACTACAGCAAGCAGTGCAAACAAGCCTACCTACTTTAAATGTGGAGCAACAACAGTTGTTTGATGCTGTTCTTGACAGTATTGATAATAATCATGGTGAAGCATTTTTTGTTCATAGTGCAGGTGGCTGTGGAAAAACTTATGTTTGCAATCTCATTGCTTCTGCTGTATTTTTCAGAAAAAGATTGTTCTTTTTGTTGCATCATCTGAAATTGCCTCACTTCTGCTTGCAGGTGGTTACATAACACACTGTCAATTTAAAATATCCATTTCTATCAATGAAGGTAGTACATGCAATATCAAAAAAGGTAATCTCTGGCATGACCTTCTTTGTCACACACCTCTTACCATTTGGGATGAAGTGCCCATGCAACATCAATATGTCATTGAATGTGTAAATCACAGCTTGCAAGACCTATTGAACACAGATGATATTTTTGAAAAATTTGGAGGTGACTTTAGACAGACATTGCCTGTGGTATTAAATGGATTCAGAGAGCAAATTGTGGGTGCATCTTTCTGTGGATCTTGCTTATGGCAGAAAGTATGAATATTTCATCTTCAAATCAACACATGACTTGGAAGAGATTCTATTAGTGATGAATTTGCCAATTATCTACTTTAACTTGAAAAAGGAGATGGTGTTGATGTTGACAGTCAAATCAGTCTTTCATAGTACATACTTTGCAGGAACAACACAGTACAGGGCCTTATTCAAGCTCTGTATGAAGCTGCATTGATTCCTCAACCTGTTAAACCCTTGCCAGATGATTATTTTCTGGACCATACAATTCTCTCAGGAAAGAATGTAAATTAACTCTGCTGTTTTGTCTACCTTCCCTGGAGAAGCTATTGCCTACATGAGTGCAGATTCAGTTGCAGAAAGAGATTATGAACATGTCTCTCCAGACTTTGAATCCTTCTGGATTTCCATTCCACAAGCTGGAGCTCAAGAAGAGAGTCCCATTAATTCTGCTAAGGAATCTTAGTCCATGCTAAGGTCCATACAATGGTACATGGATGATTCTAATTGATTTCAATCAACATGTTCTATGATGTCATGTAATGTAAAAGGGAAATGAAAGACATTGTTTTCCTAAAAATGTATTCATTCCACAAATGTTGTTGAAGGCTAATGAAGAGGACTTTCCTGTTTCACTTCAGTGGCTTCAGTTTCTTGTCTGTGTTGCATTTTCTATGACTATCAATAAATATCAAAGGCAAAGTGTTCAACATGTTGGACTTGACTTACATACATCTGTTTTTCTCATGGACAGCTATATGTTGCTCTTTCCTGATGTACTCATCCTCATCACATAAAAGTGCTTTTCCCTTCAGATCAACAGAATATCAAAACTACAAGTATTGTTTTCACTGAAGTACTTAAAGAATTGATTTAACCATTTGTTGTTTTGTATACTTAGAATGCTATTTATTGTTTTTGTTAGAGAAAACCCAAAGTGCAATGTGTCAGATAAAATTACATATACATAATTGGTAAGTTTCACAAATCAAAAAGATGTTATAATTCACAGAGAATATATACATATTGCTACTGTAATGACTAATCATTTTAAGCTCACACTTGGGGGGCATGGGGGGGCAGATCCTGTCAAATCCATTCCTAGACCCATGCCTAGTACATCTACAGAACACCTCTGATTCCCCTTACACTACCTCCAATCCTGTATGACCTCCTCCAATCCTTCTCCAGTATCCTTCATATCAGTCTTCCTTGGACCTATTATGATTGGTTCAAATCTTGTTTCCTTTTTATGTTTCTCCATTCTCTGACCCTATGGGTGCATGTTGACCTCAGAGTTGTAGTGGACGACCTTGGAGGTGACCAGAGATTGGAGGTGTTACATTTTGACACTATGTATGTTCCTTAGTCCTATGTACATCACCCCTCAGTCCTATGTTTCCTCCAAGCATTACTGTACCTTACCATATGCTTTCTCCATTCTCTGATCCATTCTCTGATCCACCCTCATAGTATATGACTTCTGTAATCCCCTTATGTATTCTCTAGTTCAAATATTGTGATGTCAAGTCTCACTCCCCAAAACTCCATCTGGTCTTGATGAAGTTCCCTTCTCCTTACCCTCTTCTCACCATGTTTCCCCTATCTCCAAAATGAGGACCCAGCCATTGAGCAAGGGTGCAACACACAAGCCCTGTGCCAAGTCCTCACCCCTGTTATGTCTGACCTAAACAAGGGCAGGCATAGAATCTTTGAGGCTTCAGACTGAACTGTGGACAAAGTGGTGACAGTGCTTGACAATTGCAAGATGTCTATGAGGAGTCTGCCTACTAACAAGGACAGACAACAAGGGGACTACTGAGTTAACAGTGGACAAGGTGTTCAGCAGCTTATGGCAACAAACAGCAAGGACTTCCCACTTAAGGGTGGTGGACAAGAAGACCTCTAGGCAAGGTCAATGATGGAGACTTTCCACTTAAAGGTGGTTCACAGCAGTTATGAGCAAGAAGGTATTAAGGCTACCCTTGGGCCTGTATCATGGAGTGGGAACACCAATGTATTCCAGTGGCAATGGTACAAGGTAGAAGGTAGAGGTGAAAGGTAAGACTAGACTGAGATTTATATGAGCGACAACATGGGTTTATATACGTAAGGGAGTTCAGGGTAGGCATGGAATGTAAAGAAATATGATGGAAGGAATCACTGACAGAGCAAGTGGAGTGGAATCACATGGAATGTGATGGAAATGGACAATGAGTAATGATATCATAGTCAGTGATGAAAAGAAAAGAACATCCAAGTTGGGACTTATACCCATGCATATGTAAGCAATAAGTAAAAGAAAAAGTGTAGTCTGGGATAAATTGTAACAACCTCCATAACCCATTATCTCTGACCTCCTACATGTTCATTACTTCCACACATCACTCCATGCCATCTCCTTGAATCTCCAGTTCATCCTCTATCCATCCACCCTGGAGTTGACTGTTACACCCTGGATCTCACTGGATAGAGCCCAGAGGAGCATGACAATGACAAATTCCCCCACTACCAGTACCAGCTGGTTTTCTTTATCAAACAACAAATTCCTGCAGGTTCATCTGTAGGGAGCAGTACATTCCTGGCTGTTAAAAACCCTCCCCCACTTATGTGGGAATCAGGGATGTGAATCTACACTGATTGACTATTATACTAACAGCCAGAGGGCCATGGTGTTGACTTCATGACTTGCAAACATATATCAAATACCACTGAATGGACTTGAGCAAATCACAATCATTAAGATAGGTGATACATTTCACACTAAAGTGGTGATTCATATATTCATAGTTGAATCATGACATTGTCTCCAAGGTAGTCGTGAGTTTGACATGTGCCGGAAAAGAAGTTAACTGATAGCAGAGGTAGCTGTTCCAAAAGTTGGGTCGAATAATCAATCACACGGATCCAAGGGTATACCTAAACTTCGAGGCAGAGTACCATATCATCTGCATAAAATCGGAGAACATAGGATGAGTGGGATTAAAAGTCTCTGAACAGTATGTCAGAAACTAAGCATAGTCAAGCAATGTAATCACTAGCAACGAAATATTCAATTCAATCCTGTCCCTGCAGCAACATATTCACGGTAAAGCCCAAGTTAACCGTCCGGGCGTCCGAAGCGGCACCCTCTCGCCCTTTCTGGATCAGAAAGTACTTTGAAATTGTACTCAAGGAACTGCAAATGTTCCCAAGAAGACGTAGTCCGGGACGAGTGTCACACTTGCGATGCGGCGGTTCCACGAGAAAACAACGAGAATGTGGAGGCACCTGACATCAGGTTGTCGCATGATCCAAATTGCTCGGCATGTCATATCTCCTGGAACAGAATTCACTTGGAAACTGTAAGTATACTAAGGGCTTGTTAGTATCAGCACGACGGGACATTCTCTTCCCTTCACCGCCGGGGTTCGGTCTGGTTCCCCAAAACCGCACGTCTGAAGGCGTTAACGTTCGACTTTCGTGAAATTACACGAGTCGACACATGTCCTTTCTCTGACCCGAGGCCATGCAACGGGTCGGGGAATCCAACTGGCGAAGGGAAGAAGTGATGCAAAGAATGTCCCTATGTCGATGGATAAGGGGTTGCCAGGAGGAAGATTCTACTGCATGCATAGTATCCGATCGAACCAGGGGATATCATACTTTAGGGATCACACGTATGTTGTATTCCCGTTTGAAATTCTCGAACTCTTGCTCCTTCGCCTTGATCTGCTCCGTAAGTGTGGCGATGACCTTTTTTATCTGAAGAACAGGGATCAGATAGACCGAAACAAGCAGAAGCTCGCCAGCTCACGCCATCGCGATTCATTTGCAATGCTGGGACGATATCCTTAACAGTCCGCTCGACGAGCACACCGCCAATCAAGCGAAAACATTTGCGATCAGGCTCCTCTGCCAGAGCCTCGTCTAACGTTGAAAGGACCAGTCTGGCGTCAAACTTTATCACTATCTTACAACGTTAACCAGAATACCTACGTATGTTCCTCGGCTTCTTGCTCGAGTTCGCCTATCTTGCCAGCCAGTGTTTGCAAGTCATTCTGGAAGCGAGAGTACGATTGTTGTATCTCTGTCTAGTCTTTCGTGACGAGAATATCGAAGTAAAGAGGAGCATTCGTCGTACCCTGGTCTGAAAGCGGCTGCGCTTTTGCTTTTGCCTTTGAGGTGGACATGGTGCACGGTGGCGACGTTAATTGGCTGGGGAAAACACGTCACGGCCGCGTGATGCTGTGTCACACCTTTCTTGTTGCTCTGTCGAGTACGAGTACGATACACACAGTACGATGTCTCTTGCCTGCCCACGTCTTGGCGTGGGCCTTTCGTACCGCCTGATAGTCCTGCAGCGGTCCGCCAGAACTCATTCTTCTTACCGGAATATCTGCTCCACTCGCTGCACTCATGCCGAGTCTCTCGGTCGACATTCCAGTCTGGAGGGTCCGACCAAAATCAGGTCACCCGCCGCCACTGGTACATTGACCGCCCAGGATGAGCCAGACAAGTACACAGATTCGTACAAGGATGGCCAGAGTGCAATCGACAAAGCAGTCCACCTTTTCTTCTTCACCGAAATACTCCGAGGTAGGTCGACGAAACGGCATGTGAGCAATTCACTAATGCTTCGTAGGAATGTGGATTGTCATGGAGAACTTTTTCCGGCCTCCTTACACTATCATGTATCCATATGAGAAGGGTCCCCTGTCCCCTCGCTTCCGCGGTGAGCATGCATTGCGGAGATACCCAAGCGGCGAGGAACGCTGTATCGGTATGTCACTCCAATCGTCCAACGTGATCTCCTCACTTATCCTCGTGTTCCGTACTAGCTTGTAAACTTTGTGAAGCGATTTGCCCCGCTCAAGCGATTACTATTGAAAGTGAGGCACGTCAAGATGGGTCGCGACGGACCACTAAATATGGTGAAGTCCCTCTGGATTCGTCTCAACCGGAATTTTAGACATTACAATTAGATATTGATATGACAAAATGCATCTATTGTGGTTTCTGCCAGGAGGCTTGTCCAGTGGATGCCATCGTCGAAAGTGGGTGCCTCTTTAGCATCTTGTCTTTGATTGAATAATACATTTTGGCCCCAGCGCAAAACCAGGAATTTTCGACGGAGACACGTGAGGAGCTTCTGTACAACAAAGAGAGATTGTTAGCAAATGGTGACAGGGCTGAAGCGGAGATTGCAGCCAATCTCCATTGTGGGTTGATCACATGCATCCGCTAGTATCACCAGTTGATTCTTTTAAACAGCTGACCATGTTTACCGCTAAGAAGAGAAGCTCTGGATGATGTGGTCGAATAATTCCACCAAGTCATGTACATACCATTACCTCGCTATTTTCTCGAACACCCGCTAGAGCTACGATTTCCATTCGGTGTCTCGGATACCAGTGTGGAACAGCTCAAGAGACTGGAGAGATTTTCCAGACTTGCCTTCCCATTAAATCATGCTGAATACGTTCAGTTGTGGAGTGTTCGGAGTTTGCGTTTTATCGACATCAAATGCTATGACTGCCCTTCATTTCATCACGCCGCCCGAACCCGAGCTCGAGGTAGGCAGTGGAACATCATATCACCTGTATTCGCAGCCTGACAGTAGTTGCTGAGAATGCTTAGCATATACAATTACTGGATTTTATTTGGGGCTGGGTTTATCTTTGGCTGGGCCTATTGAATCCGAATCTTGGTGACTTCCAGTTGGGACGAATGAACCCGCTGGCAACTCTTCTACCTCCATTGCACAAAATCGACAGGGCAAACAATCTCTTCACGGTGTCTATCACTTGGAGTGGCGACTACGAGATCCAAGGTAAGCGATTGCTATTGTCTTATGGTCACCCATACTACACGCCACAGTTGATGTTCGGACATCTTTCGTGTACCTCTAATTTTATCTGGCATGCCAAGCTTACAGGCGCCGGAAAATCAAGAGCCAATCTGCGCAAAGACTCCACGAGCACAGCGCGACCGACACGCAAGCCAAGCAACTGCATCGCGCTACGTCCACAGCGAGGCGGCATCCATGGCGGCGTATCAGACTAGTGCGCCGAGTCAGGGCACCCCCACCGCGACGCCACAGTCATGGACATAACCCTGGACCACCGCCTTCTGATAAAGAGACAGATTTGCTCGTGGCTGGACGCCATCGATTTCCTGTGCTGTGGAACTATCCACCTAGATGTCAGGCGGAAATTGAGCACAGCAGGCAGGGACGAGGAACCTGTAAGCCCGGGAATGAATAAGAACGTAGAACGACTAGTGTCGGCGGAGCGTTTCACTTTGACATGGTCACTGAACCTCGACGGAGATGATCGATGAGGCATGGGATTCTACGTCATGATTCTTTACTTCGGAGACAAGAGTAGCCCCGAGTCCTTTCGGGTTGCCCAGTTTGTGGATTGTCCCTGTCATACTTCCCCAGGTCGCCTTGTATGGCTTCTTTGTTCAGCGGGGCTAATTTTAGAGATTTTCGAAGTCTTATCCATATAGTGCCAGGTGCCTGTGGTGAGATCTACACTTAAGTTGATCCGTCAACATGAAAATGGACGTTGGAGTCACTCGCGAATCCACCGATAACCATAAGTTACGATGTTACCCGAAACAACGACCAACATAGAGAGGCCGGTAGTGACGATGACAAGCTGCAGCCACTTTAGCCCAAGAAATTCTATATGGGAATGTGCGCGGAGGGTATTCGCCGAACCCCTAATCACCGGAATGACCATCCTCTGGTTCGTCACGTCCTCCGTACCCCTGGGCAGATGACGATGTACCTTCCTGATGGAGTCTCTTCGATCCTCTATCATCTGTCCGATGGCTTCCTCCATACCTCAGTGAACTATCCCCTCCGCCTCCTGAGCTGTCCCCCGGTGGAGAAGGGACGTCATCCTCTACGTCTATATCCATATCGTTACGAGAACGCTTTCTGGATGATTCCAAAGGAGGACGGTGCTGTTCAGGTGGTATGTATGATCCACCACGGTCGCGGTCACGGTTGTGTGAACGACCGTCTTCATGAACAAAATCGATATCCTCATTCGGTGCTTGTGGTTGATTTATTCCTCGGGGTGCATAGGGTCTCTGGCGTTCTCGGTCATAGTACTGCGAATGTGCGTCGGACCGCGACTGTGCCTCAGCAGAGCCGGAACCGGATCCGGGCGTATCAGACCGAGACGAGCGACCATACACGCCGGGGCCAATGGGCTCGCGAAGATACATTGGCTCCTCCCGCAGCCGATAAGAATGATCCTGATAGTCCACCCTCGACCTCAGGTGAGGAGGAGGCGAATTCCGGGCTGATGCGGTACTCGCATAATCACGTGGGGTTTCACGATCGTAATCGTGTTCGCGTTGCCGCGACCAGCCGCGCTCCCTCTCGAGGTCACGCTCGTGTTCGAAGTCAGGGTGATTAATGCTCGTGGCAGGCCCCATACGTTGGTGATTATGAGTACGCGTGGTTGATCCGCGAGCACTGGTTGGTGACATGATGGTGGAGTGGGGAGACGCGTGTGCCATCTGGTGCCGCCCGTGCGGATAGGGATCACCGCTGTGACTGCTTCGTTCGTGACTATCGTACCTTCTGGAACGTTCTCTTTCATGGCCGAGAGGGGGACTCTGCATTCCCTGCACAGAAGAGACGGACTCAAGGGGATACTGCTGTGGATGAGTAACTCCTTGGTGGTATCCTTGCGGCGGACCCTGTCCCCGGGAAAGCGATGAGGAGTGGGGACGTGAGCGGGAATCAGATCCATTGCTATGCGAGTGGAGATGGGACTGCGGGAGGCCTCGCGGATGTTCGATGTGTTGCACAGGGGTCAGTTGCGAGAGCGGTGGAAGCTGGCGGGGGTCATGTCCTGAAACCGAACCGCGCCTTGACATGTGCGGGGCAGATACCGCGAGGGGTGGTGCCACCCCCGGTCCAATGGAACCATCCGATACTTGGACAGGGCGACCGTCTGGTCCAGACACTACACGAATATTGCCAGATGGATGGATATAGTCTGGTGCGTTAGAGTCATTGATATCCATGTTTCTGGGATCGCGGTGTTGGCCCGAACCTTGCATCTGCTGCGCATGTTGGTGTAGTACGCCGGGACCAGCGTGCATGGGGGGGAGGGGAGCATGACCATGAAGGTCTGGTGAAGGGGGTACGGTGGACAGTCGCTCATACAATACACTGATATCACATGAGATGACGAGCGGATGAGAGATAAAGATGTGCTTACGCTCTTTCCAATTTCATTCGCTGAATAGATTTTTTGGCCATAAGAACCTTGAACTGGAGCTTGTCATTGTCCTGCGAGAAGATGATCACGAAAAAGT
This sequence comes from Pulveroboletus cf. aberrans, assembly GCA_038094155.1. Taxonomy (NCBI): domain Eukaryota; kingdom Fungi; phylum Basidiomycota; class Agaricomycetes; order Boletales; family Boletaceae; genus Pulveroboletus; species Pulveroboletus cf. aberrans. The sequence goes on from JBBPTO010000636.1 coordinate 13,533, forward strand.
GCCACTGGGGAGAAGCCCAACTCACCATCTCGATTTCCTTCACTTTTCGTTTCAACTCCTTGTATTTTGCCTGGTATTTTTCATCCTCGACGCCTGCAGCAATGCCTGTAGTGTATGCTTTGCTTTTCTGTCTTGTGGACGAAGTAACGGAGGCAGGCTGGACGAACATTTGGGAATTAGGAAGAGCGGAAGGACCTGGAGACTGGTTGTGGGACATGATGGCGGTGCTTTTGTGCGGCGTCAGAGAAGAGTGAGACGCTGAGTTGGCATTTGGCTAAATTTATTACTCATTGAAGCCTTTGCCTGGCGTTGAGTACTGAGTACGGAGTGAATCAGGGCAGGTACTAATTTCTGGCGACGTCTCGTACTTCGCTAACCGCTCGTCGTATTGAACACGCGTGGCAGCTGAGTAGACTATGTCTCGTGCATCTTGCTCACAAAAATCCAAAACTTTGAGTCTCCATGCAAGCTGTTGCGAAGTAGGCAGTTACGCGACTACCGCTTCTGATCGCTTCGGTATCAAGCTAGGAGGCGTTGTACAAGGTTTGGACCGATTTGAATGTCATAGGTCCAGGCCCTCCAGCTGGCTCTCTCACTGCGAGCGCTTGAGACATAGGCTACGCTGCCTCACGAGGGTGGGGTGTCCAGTGTCACAGACGGCATTCAAACCCAATTCGTAACAAATGTCCACAGGAACTTGTTGTTCAATTCTTGAGTAGTAGCCCGCTGCCTGCCAGCATCGCGTGTTACTGGGTGGCGTTGGGAAACGAGCTGTCATGTCACATCCGCACCTGACAATTCAGTAGGTCACCATCGGGTGGTGTTCGAGTGATCACACGTGCCTTTAGGGCTGGCCTTGAAATGCCGTAGCGCATTACCATTCAAGTTCTCGTCATTACACTTACAACACCGGTAACATCCGCTGGTCCGTTGACTTACACCACAGTGAGTGAGTATCGAGTCCGTTTCCAACGAATGGAATGCTTATTATGGTACCTTAGTGTCGATACCATACCGGCAGTAGGTTGACAACGTGCATGGATCACATCATGTTGACCATTCCTCTGCAGGGATATGCCCCCGCCTGGGGGTTTTGAAGCAATAAAGTACAAACGCAACCTTCCATTTCGCGGTCCCAGTGGTCTGGTCATTCTCGGTGCCGTGACGACCGTGTGCGCATACGGGTTTTATCGTGTTGGAAAGGGAAATTTGGAACGAAGGTATGTTTGTCCTCACAAACAGCACGTACGGGGTCCGCAGGCTGTAGAACGTGCCTTCACATGGTGCGCTCATCGTGAAACGTGTCTCCTTCGGCGGAGGATCCGGCCGACTTCTTATCGTCCACTTAGGCCTGATTGGGGCCGTGCCAGAAAAAGCGCATTTTCTCATATTTGGACCCTGACGAATCGATTTTTCCCCAACAGGGAACTGCAGAGGGAGAAAGTTTGGTCACGCATCCACCTTGTCCCATTACTTCTTGCCGAGGGTGATCGGGATGCGTACCGTAGACAAGAGGCGATGCTGCAGCGCGAAAGGGTGATCATGAAGGATGTGAAGGACTGGGAGGTGAGCAGTGATTTCCCTCTGAGGGATGCGTATCGAGCAGAGAAACTGACGTGCGGCGATGACATGGCTTCTGTTTTCAGCCAGGGAAGAGCGTATACAATGGGACGCGGTATCGGTCAGTGGAATCCATCGTAGTCCTATGATTGGTAGACTATGGGTCGTGATTCGCTGGCTACCAAATAGAGGCGTAGATCGAGGAAAAAACCATGAGAACAAAGAGGGTCACAGCCTTGCTTCCCAGGCCCAAGTCGGATTAGATGTGCCGGTGGCGGGTGGCACCGTACAATAGGACCCACCAGCTCGGTACAGAGTTACTCGTTTCTGCATCACTTGAGGGCCGGTTCGGCGCCGCGCGTACCCCACTGGTCTGCCACTAGCACCGCCAAGGCGAACGACGTGGTGAAATTTGGCCTGAACTTTGAAGGCGCGCGCGCAAAGGTGCTCTTGACGCCGCAGAACGCCGCCTCACTAAGATGCTGACTACGGGACAGGTACGAATCAGATCGGCTCAATCGCATGGACATGTGCATCGAGTCGTCGAGTGAGAGAGTGTGGGTGTGAGTGACGGTATTAATGGCGTTTCTTTGCGAAGACCTGATATAGGCACGTCAACCAGCTGATAGATTTGCGATACTCGACCGATTGTAGGCGCGCAGGCGTCCCAGAACCAAACTGCTGAATTGAGACGAGTCAGGCTGGCACATGATGACTAGTTTGGCAGCCGGGTACAGGATTCGAGGGCCGCTAAGGATATCAAGCCGAGCCCCTCTCGTCCTCTCCCGATTTCGTGCATACAGCTCCTTGAATACCGCTGACACCCCTCCCGATTCGCTCTCCAGCCTTCCCCCGGCTCCGACGACTATTAAAACCAATAGCCACCCGCCGTCCCTCGCCCTTCCGCCCATCCTCTCCACCATGCCCCTCGTCCCCTACCCTCCGCGCCAGCAGAGGCCGCCCCCCGTCGCAGACGCCCCAATGAAGGACGCGACACCCCTTATGAATTTCGTCGACACTTCCCCGTACGACCTCATCTCCCCCGCTGACACCGACCAGATGATATTTGGCCCCATCGAGTTCGACGATCCCTCCCTCCTCTCCCCAGCCTGGGATCTCTCCCGTGACCACGTCTACAACCAACCCATCTCTCCCGTCCTCTCCGACTTCGCCGCCTCTCCTCGTCGCGCATCCGACTTTGATGTCCCAGACGCGTCACCCAGCAGCACCCTCTACGAGTCATTCGGGGGTTTCGACGATGTACAGCCCATGCTCGATCTCGATGAATCAAATCTCTCCCAGTGGCTGAATGACTCCCATGTTTCGCCCTTGGATCCGTCCTCTTCTTCTCCTATCCCGATACGTGGCACCCAATCAGACCCACAATCACCTCCCGCCTTCATTCCGTATGGTAACCATGCATTCCCACAGAACTCATCGTTCTCCCCATCCGACTTCGCGGCCCTGCATCCTCTCCCTCGGTCATTATCGCCAACGGAGATTTCTGATGGTTATCTCAGTTCTCCCGGTCTCGGCGTCTCCTCAATCTCTCCTGCTGAGACTTCGCTGAGACCGCCCGCCTGGGCATCGCAGCTGTGGGATTCTTCTCATTATACTCCCTCTACCCCCTCGGGGCCCCACCCGCCCCTATCTGAGAACCCTTACACGGCTAAGGGTCAACGATTCCATCCGAGAAGAGATGCCAATCCCCTGGGCCTGATGTTCCAATCGTCAAGTGCGCCATCTCCTAACGCGGCTACGTTGACTCGGGCGTACAGCCGTCGTGCAGAGTCAGTTTCTGTTAGTGATGACCGCGATGCCACTGTGCGGCGAAGGAAGAAACTCCCCCTCGATGAGTCCCCCAAGGACTCGAAGTCATCTGAATCACGTACGTGTACATCTAATCATATCCGTCTCTTCTGTCAATGTGACTGTCGTCATGCTGACTGCTACCTTCATTATCTCCGATACAGCGCCCCTCAAATCTATCTTGAAACCGCCGAAATTAGCCCCATCCGCTTGGCAACTTTACTTCACAGATTGGATCCAGCGCCACCAGGCAACGAGTACGAGGAAACTTAACGTAGCACAAGCTGCCAAGGAAGCTGGTCAGGAATATGCGAACCTGACTGCGGAAGAAAAGCTGGTGCGTACTGCGCCGGTGCTTCCAGTGAATTGCTGCCGATCCTTCCATGATTAGCCATACAAGCAACGATCTCTTCTCCTCAAACAGGCACGCGAACGAGAGAATGCCGCTTACATGCGGACCCTGACACCCGAAGATATCAAGCGAGAGAACGCATACAGGACCGCACAACGGAAGGCTGGTCGGTCTCGGAAGAGCAATTTGAAGGACCCCAATGCTCCTAAGAAGCCTCTGAGCGCGTACTTCATGTTCTTGCAGCGCATTCGTTCGGATCCCGCGCTAGTAAACGAGATCTTTGGCGATGAACAAGAGACCACCAAGCAGAGCGTTTTGGCCGCTGCGAAGTGGCGATCGATGACCGATGACGAACGGAAGGTTGGTTGATCGTTGTCATCGCGATGACAAACACTCATCTTTGCTTTTAGCCTTTCCTGGCTCAAGCGGAACAGGAGAAGCTCGAGTATGAGGCTGCGCGAAGACTCTACGAGGAGGGAACGACTGGTTTTGGTAATGGGACCAGCATCAATTTCAGCATTCTTCCTGGGTCACCTTCAGAGAGCCCTTTCCGTGCCCTTCGTGCCGTCAAGACAGAGCAATTAAGCTCAGAAAGTGAAAGCGATAGTATGGGAGCTGATGATGGTTTGAACCGATATACCCTACTATGATTCCAACTTCTGCTCCTGGTCTGTGGAGGGCATTATGTTTTTGCACACTTGTTAACCATCTTATGCCCATTGGCACGCTCGTTCACGACACCGGACTTCATCACGACAGTTTCCCCCGGTTGACCACTGTATTGTTAGAACTCCAGTTTAATTGTCCATATACCTGACATTTGGCGGGATATACACGAACATTGTTACGCTACTGCTACGGTGACAGATAAGCAACCATCTTCTGATGGGGAGCACCATCTTCGTCAAACTCATCCCCCTATTCGTGGAGAATGAATACACATCGATAATACAGTGGGAATATCACCTCAGGTTGATAACCATATCTCGAAAGGGATGACAAGAACTTGAGCCGAAAAACGGGATGACACGAAGTGGATCTCACATACTTGGCATAGAACCCTTTAACGGGCAACTGGGAATGACAGACGATCTGAGAAACTTGTGGTTCTCCATTCCACTTTGCATCGTTTTTAACCCATTGGTGTAGCGCAAGCAGGAGATCGTGCCCGAAACCATATTGCCGATGGGACTTGAGAACAGCCAGGCGACTAAGCTTGTAATAATTTTTTCCTTCCACTCTGTGGGCTCGAATTGTCCCGATCGGTGTTAGAGAAGGTACGAGGCGCAGCAAGAAATGGGTTGCCGTCGGATCTTGCCTATACTCGTGAAGGATATATTTCATTGTGATTGATGACGAAAAAGGTGGATAGGGAGGTGTGAATGGAAGGAAAGTAACGTACTCGTCGTTCTCCATGTCCAATGGAAATCGTTGCTCGTGTACGAAAACGTCGATCCTCACGTCGATGCACTGACCCAGTAGCAGCTGTCTCACAGGGTGACACGGTGAGACGATGATGATTTCATGGGGCGGCGGGGTACGAGAAGACGTGTCTGGATGGGACATCTTGAACCGCGTCGACGGGGCTCGAGAATGCGGGGCTCTATCGCACAGCCCACTCGAATGGGTTCAGCACGAAAACGACTTATGCCGTATGGGGAGGGACAGTGGGTAGGGAGTCACATGGCGCCAAATAAGCACAAGTTCCCTCGACACGGGGATCCGGAGAATGGCCGAGTTAGCTAGCCAAAGCGCTATCAGGATCAAGAAACGTTCCTCGTCAGGAGGGAGGGTCATAAATTGCGGCGTCGGCTTCATTTTGGCAGCCCGGGTCTGGACATGTGGTAAGGTTTGGGTAAGGATGCGGGCCGCATCTCCGTATCAGAGGACAACCTTGAAATATTGTTTTATTTTGCGAATATCTGTTTCGATTACATAATACATGACACGCCAAAATCCTCCGAGGTTAGGAAAACTATTTGCCAGCACGTTTGTAGCACATCGCCGGGTATGTCTGCCTTGCATCCGGGTGTCTGATGACGATCATTGAACGGGCGTCGTAGAGCGGGCGCTAGCGCAATCCTGGACCAGTGCTCATGGTCGAGCCTTTAGCAGCGGCCCTAATATCGAGACCGCCAGGCGCACGCATCCTCAACTTGAAGCTCATGATGCCACCCTCAAGACGGCCCTTTCCCAGTGACTTCTTTTACCCTGTTCCGCGGCACTGCAAGGGGAAGGGAAAGGCTGTCGAGCCCCCCACTGTCGAGTGTATTCAATGTTGGCTTCCGTCTTCGGACCCGGCGTCCACCACCCCTTGCACTTCTCGGCATTCACCATGGTGTTCAAGTACTTCGTTTTCTCCATCCCGTCTCCAGGCAAAGCTAACATCATTTATTTTAGTTCGAAATCGACTGTTCATGATGAACGAAGTTATTCCGCGTCGGTCACAATCCTTCCTTCAGCCTTCCCAGCGCCGTGTACGGCGCCATTCTTCTGCTGCTCGTGTCCTTTCATCTCAGAAGCGTTTAATTGATTGGCCACAGACGATCCACCAGCACGAACCCGAGGAATCTGCCGATAACCTGCGTTCCCTTTTGACTGCGCGTACTCCGTTTGATCCCGAGCATGCTTGGCAGCTTTACATGACATCAATAACTGCGAACCCAGACAGCCCGTTGCTTACCCCAGGAGAGCAATTTCAATTTATTCAACGCATTTTTGGAGCCCTCGAACTTTGCGGCGACACTACACCAGACTTGCGGTTGTTGTATACTTGGGGAACACGCCTTGAACCCGTTCTACGGGACGCCGGGTCAAATTTACAGGACGTCTTCCCAGAGGACATCTATCTCAAATGTTTCACGGCCCGGGTCCATGCATGGTTGGGCGATATACCACGAGCAACCAAACTGGCTCAGGAAATTCGAGGAACGTCGCTCGCTCACACCGAAAGATGCATTCTTTTATCTGTATACCGAGATATCTTGGTTCTTTCGCGCCATCAACAAGATGTTTCATGCACACTCGATCTTCTCATTCGAGAATGGGAGTTTTTAGGCGACTTTTGTCATCCCCGGACCACACCCCTTCCCCAGGCTGCGTCGTTCCGCAAGGCAGTCCATGATCTCCTCGCGGACATCCCGGACGGTGCCAGTCTTTTGCGGTCGCGCTCACAGATGACCGGAGACGATCGAACGCGCATGGGCGAGCTGCTCTTGGAGACATATTGCACCAAGGAGTTACTCCACAAGGCTCATGCTCTAGTGCTTGAGATGCGTGTACAGCGACTATCAGTTGAGTTCCATCTTCAAGCCAAACTGACACGACTCCTTGCACAACGCGACTTGTTTACTATCGCGCAAGAGATATTCGCTCACATGGATTCTTCAACCCACCCCCGATTGTATTATTCTACTGGGTTGCATCTCTACGCGCGTTGTGGTGACGTAGACCGCGCAGAGCAGTTCTTTACGATGCACAACAAGAACAATTGGTCTACCTCCGCCGCCCGGTGTATGTTGATGCATGCTTATGCGGTTGCAGGCAAGGTGGAGACGGTTGTTGAACTATTTCACAAGTTCTTCCCGACAACCCCAAAAGGCGATTTTCTGTCGGAACGACCAGGAATCATACACTATACCACGATCATCCTTGCTCATGCTCGGTTAGTCAACTTTGACGGCATCGACTTCTGGTTGGAGAAGATGCTGGGAGCCGGCTGCCGTCCAGACGGTCATATCTATAGCATCATTCTGCAAGCGTTTACCAGGCACAAGGAGGTTGACTCGGTGGCTGCTATATTTGACCAGATGCGTGCTGCTGGGGTCGAGGCCGACCGCGTCCACTACACTACTGTCATTTCCCTTCTCGCCCGGAGGAAGGATGCTGTCGCGGCAGAAGCCTTTTACCTGCGGGCTTTGCGAGAGGGTATCACCCCCGATCGCATGATGATCACGTCTCTCATGAATGCTCACGTAGAGGCTGGTTCATGGGAAGGCGTTGTGCGCATCTTTGACTATCTTCGACGATCTTCCCACTTTCCTCGCGATCTATCCATCGAGGTCTACAACACGCTCCTCAAGGCTTACGTTCTCATCGGCACACCATTTCGTGTCGTGCTTGGAATGTTTCGCAAACTTGTGCGGGTCGGCGTGCGTCCTGATGGCTACACGTACGCCTTGGTCATTCAATCCGCCTGTGATGCGGGGAAGATGAATGTCGCCGAAGAACTGTTCGCGGAAATGGAAGAGAAGGCAAAGTCATGGGGACCACTCTACCATCTTGACGCATACGTGCTCACTATCATCATGGCTGGACACGTGCGGCAGCGATCGAAATCCCGAGCAAACGCCTGCTATAAGAATATGCAACGTCGCGGAATCAAGCCTACCTCCATCACCTACAAACAAATTCTCCAGGCGTACGCAAACGATCGTACGGAAGCCAGCTTGAAAGTCGCAGAGTCGTTCTTGAGGAAGGTCATGGATGATGACGCGGATGATCCAAACTGGACAGGTTCCGAATCTCGTTCGTCTGCTCTCGGGAATATTTACAGCCCACTCATGCTGGTGTATGCGAGGAAGGAGAGACCCGAGGAAGTTGGACGGTTGTTCAACGAAATGACGGAAGCTGGTGGGGAGCCATCATTGGAGTCTCTCACCATTGTCCTGGACGTACATCGCCGCACGGACAATATCGAAGTCGTTCGCCAACTATGGCCTCGAATCTGGACACTCGCATTACGACTGTCTCAGGTCAACGAGCTCATCAAGGAAGACAATCCCACTGCTGCACTCAGACGGCGTTCAAATCTTCTGTGCATGCCATTGTCTATCTACATCGATGCCTTGTCCGTTGCAGGTGACCATCAGAAAGTATTGGATGTGTGGACCAGGGCCAAGGCGGAGGGGTTCACTTTCGATGCGCACAACTGGAATCATTTGGCGGTTGTCTTGGTCAGAGCTGGCGAACTGGATCGTGCCTTTGAGGTCCTTGAGCGAGTCCTTATTCCGTATTCGCGGAAAAGCTTCACTGTTAGGGACCCGTGTCCTGAGTCACCGTTGGTGTTTGACGTGACCCCTGACCTGGACACGCCGGCCTCGGACGCCCCTATGCACCGTGAGGCACGGAGGGCGAAAGCGGTTAAGACGACAACGAAGATGGTAGGATCTAGACTGGCAATGTCAGAAGAGTCAACCGATTTTGCCCATCCATTACACATCCTCCATCAAGTCATCCCCGGTTTGTCCATGTGGCGTCCCCATGCCGTCACGTTGCAAGTTCTGGCCCGAGTCCTCCGACATTTACAAAGAGGTCGCCTTGTACAGCCAATCCGCGCCGCAAGCACGCCACCTGCTATCCACGCCGACTCGCAAAGTCAAGCGGAGATTGCCAGCGCCACACTCCAACGCATTTACCACAACTACCCAGAAGCGGTCCGTGCGGTCCTACTCTACGAAAGGGCACAAGCTCGGCGCGAAGCATTACAACGGTCGCCCGGTCAGTGGATCAAAGTGAAACAACAAGTAGTGGATACATTAGCAGATGGAGACGCTGTCGGGTTGCATGGGTAATGATGAATGACAGAAGCAAGCCGGAAATATCCAATGATTGACACCAAGTCCACATCTGGCACATCATGTGCCGTCTGACGAATCGGATCCTTCTGAGTCACCCTCGCGACGTGGCCTTCGGCCTTGCTTACCGGTACCATGTCGGTTTCTCTGCGCGAGTCCGGTCGTCATCAGGTTCCGGCACGTTCGGGAGAAGGAAGGATCTTACTAATGGAAGTTTTTGGCCTTGATTGCCAAATGCAATTGAGAGCGCGGTGGTTTCTTGGGTGCATGTGAATCTGAGTGTGGAATAGACTCCGCTTTACATACCTGGTACGCCTGGGAAGCGCTTGGCGGAGAAAACAACGAAAGGATCCGTGAAGGTCTGCGCCAAGACTGGAGACACGTTTGTGTGAACGCGCTGGGGGTCAGTCTCAGATGATGTCGAGCTGGGACAATGATGAAACAGTCAATAACACGGGTTACCCCGAACAGAAAAACACGCGTACTCTCCAACATTCATTAACCGTAGGCGTAGGCGAAAGGTACCTAGGTATATTTTGAGACTGACGTTAATGAAAAGAACTACCTCAAGATAGAGTTGGGCGCGAACCTTCCGTGCGGACGGACAGATCTTGAAAGAGGAAAAATATTCCGGGTAACTGGTGCTCGTCCAGAAGACGACATGCGTTGGAAGAGAGGGGTCCTACAAGTGTGCGGGTATAAACATGCCGGGGAAGCGGATGAGATCCAGCAGGTGGCGATGAAGACGATGAAGAACTGCTTTGCGGATAATTGCCTTGATAGTACGGTGTTTGAGGGGACTGATGAGGGTAAGCTGGCGCACCATAGAGAGCTGAAGGTGAAGCATCATAATTTGCCGCGTACGAATCCTGCTGAGACTGATTCCATTGATGATATTCACGACCGTCGGGTTGAGCCGCCGGGTGATAAGGGCGATTGGAGGGGTCCATGTCCTGACTATTGTAGATGTTGGGTTGGGAATGGATGGGCGTTTGATATGACGACTCGGCTCCAGGCCAAGTACGGAATGCGGCCGCCTCGGTGTCCGTGCGATAGGTGGTTTGAGCGCCCCACGGCTCAGTGGGCGTAGGTATACCACTTCTCGGAGCAGCACGAATGGGCTGGTTCTGAATGCCGTGTGAGCCCTGAGCACCAATGGGAGGATAACCCCAACCGTCGGGAGAATCGGGGGATGTGCTGTAGGCGTTGGAGTTGGGGTATGCGATGGCGTCGGAAATCGATGATTCGGATGGCGTATAAGAATAACTAGAACTGGTAAAACCCGAAGGAGATTCTGCTGATATCATGGAGCTCATAACTGGCTAACGGACGGTTTGGCACTTAATCTGCCCGGGAAGACGAAATCAAGCACACCTGAGAGTCTAACGGAGGGCGGGGTAGCTCTGAAGCTGAGCTTGGGGTGGAGTGAGACGAGGGTGGGCTGGCGTGGTCACTTCTGGGCGAGGTTACGGTTGAAAGGTTAGTGCGAGACTTTTTTGGCTTGGTGGAGACCGTGGAGACGTAGCGATCGGTGGATGAGGAGGGGTGGAGGACGAGGTTCATTTCTCGTTTACCGTCTGCTGACCATAGGTCTACCGTGACAAGGAAAAAGGACCAGTCGAGCTCACTGTAGACGATGAGGGAAGGAGGGGTGCAGCAAGAGCGGGATGGACGCACTCGATGTTGACCACGGAGTTGTCTTCTCTGCGGACGATCATCTTGGCGACGGCAGCGGGAGCAAGCGGGCGACGATCCTTTTGGAAGAGGATTGTGAAACACGTGGTATGGTCGGACATGGCGCGGACATACCTTGTCACCGAAGCCACACATGCGAGCGCGAAGAGGATGCTGGACGACTTGGAGAGAGTAGTATCTGGACGGGGGTGAGCAGGATGCGGGAGCGAGAGCGAGAGGGCTGACTTGCGGTTCCACCAGTGTCCCCATGAGTCAGGGCCCTTGTCGTTACAGGGGACGGAGGGACGGGTATTGGGTTTGTGGATCATGGGGGGAAGAAGGACGGACGGGTGCGAATGAGAGGGACGGAATTTAGACTCTGGAGATGCATGCACGGTCGAGAATCAGATAAGATAAGTTCTCACGTCGAGGAGGAGGGACGAGGACGAGGTGTCATGAGAAGCGCACCATATTGGGCGGGGTAGCCGCTCGAGGAGGACAACGAGTCAGCGAGTAACGCCGCACGGTCCGAAAGGAGACGCTCGGCTGATCATTTATCTCGATCGCGCAGATCTCCACCCCCGCCCGCTTCCCACGCCCTCCCCCTCCCCAATGCCCGCCTGCGCCGACTGCAGCGACCCCAACCCCCAGTGGGCCTCAGGTAACCCCCCCAACTCCCCGCACCGCCCCCCCCCTCACCGGCACCCCCGCAGTCAGCTTCGCCGTCCTCCTATGCCTCCACTGCGCCGGCGTGCACAGAGGCTTCGGCGTGCACATCAGGTCCGTCCCCGCCTCCCCGTCCCCGCCACGAATGACCCCCCCACC
>JBBPTO010000637.1:0-25296 GCA_038094155.1 Pulveroboletus cf. aberrans
GTCCGTCCAGTGTTCATAGTATCTGAGTCAGGTGAGTTCTGGACTTTCTTTATTTTCATATCTAGAGTCTTGGAGAGCAGGCAGGAGTCCACCAGATCTGATCCCCTCAGTCATGTAACAAGTCTTGCATCATCTTTCCCCTCATTGTCACAGTTTCCAATCATATATCTAACTTTACCTATGTTTCCCCAATATGTACAAAGTCTCAGAAATTCCCAGACTATAAATGTTGTAACTCGGACTTCAGTCTGCATCAAATCCTATAATTTTCAGTCATCATCTAAAGTCTCAAGGACTCGTTTCCTAGTCTCAAGGACTCATTTTCTACTGTTCCCACCACCATTCAAGTTGAACACACAAGTATTGACCATTCTCATAGTTGGACTTTAGCCCTACCATCACAGAAAAGTCTGGACTCATTTTCCAGCTCTACAGTTGAGTGGACTTTGTTTCTTTTCCTCTCAGACATTGTCCTAGACCCTTGAATTCCTTTTGGGTTGAGTTTCCTGCTTGCACTTGACACTAACTGCTCAGGAAACCCACTCCAGGCTTTCTAGCAACTTTACAGCAGCCCAGGAGGAGGTGAATACTGCTGCTACCATACTGGAGGTGGAACTGGAAATGATGATGATGATGATGGATACAACAAAGGTGATGGCAGGGGAGAAGGAGATGGCAAGGACAGATGAGGCAGGCAGGTCAGACAGGATGATTGAGGAAGAAGCAGCATGACCATGGGTCATGGTCATCCCATGACTTAAGGTGAGTGAGGGACCCATCTGGAATTGAATGAGACTGACCATCCATAGTGCAAACAGACACAGGATGATGATGAGGAAGAGCTGAAGAAGACGATGAAGACAGTAAAGAAGTGGATCAAGGAGAAAGAGGATGTGCAGCATGACATGCCATGCAATCATTGTGCAAGGTCCAGTGCTGCCTGCACTGGATGCAAAGGAGAGATGTGTGCCTGGTGTTGCAAGCTCAAGGCCAAGTGTGAGAAGTTGGTGGATAGGGGAAAAAGGAAGGTGGAACCAGAGAAGAAGACAGTAGTGCCCATGGATAGGAAGGGCAAGGCAGCAGGTGAGTAATGGATAGGTTTTCATAATCTGAATCTAATGATCTGGTAGAACTGTTGATAAGTAGCATACTTATACTAATATGGTAGATAATTATGTAAGTGAACATTGACAGCATGTAAGACTCGTCTGAGTCTGAAATTGAATAACACTTCTTGTTCTTGTATCATAATGTTCATAGTAAGGTTCAGCCAAACTAGGTGAGTTGCCTTTGGGTAACTTCTGTTAATATGTGTCCTTGCAACAGGTTATGAGCCCTGGGCAATGGTGATGTGGAAATGCTCCCAAAGCCCTAGGCAAGTCTAGTTTGTCCTTGATGCAGAAATGCTCAGGACATTGAACATTACTAGTGGCCTTATGCAGTTTACCACTCTGGAAAAAGCTTTGATGTGGAAATGCTCAAGCTATTCATCATTTAGAACCTCTGATGGAGGGAGGAAAGACTATGTCACCCCAAAATCTTGGGCTCTGGATGCTCATGCATTGATGTGGTATAACTGCTCCCTCTCATTGATTTGACAAAGGTCACTAATGTCTAATCCCTAGGTATTCTCCACCATGTCCTCCATCCTTAAAAAAATCCCCCACCTCAACAGTTCCAACTACAAGTGCTGGTTCCAGAAGATGAAGGCATATCTTCAATCTCAAGGCCTCTGATTCTCCATGATGTATGTTACAATCAGCCCCTTTTCTTTTCATTCACTTACATACGCATGGGTGATAGTCCCAGTTCAGATGTTCCTTTCTTTTCACCACTGACTACAATACCCTGACTCATTGTCTGATTTCCATCACATTCTACATGATTCCATTTGCTTCATCAGCAGTTCCATCCTGGTCTATATAAACTCATCCTCCTGTACTCATATCCCCAAGCTAGACCTTCCTTTAGTGTACCTCAATACACCAGATCTTAGCCTCATCCCAGTCCAGTCCTTCATCGGAAACCCCCTGCTCTCTGAGACTTTATAGTGCTCTTGAGGCTACACTGTTCTAAGGAAATCTCTTGTTCACCTCAAGACGATCAATCTCAGAGGCAGTCTTCTCTTCGACATTCGATTATTGAGATAGAACAAGCAAAAGGTCTTGTTCTCCTAGAACCTTCACACTTCATCCTCACAGAACACCCAGCCACGTTCTCCCTCGTCCTAGTACTCTAGACCCTCTAAGGGCTACACCTATCTCTATCCAGGATAGTTGTAACAATGTACCACTCTTGTCCTGACTCCACTCCTGAAGGTGCAACTGCTGCTGCCATCGCTGAGGCACAGACAAAGCAAGAGACTTGAGATGACAACGACGATCACGCCTGTGGTGATATCACTCTCAGGATTGAAGCAAATCTTCAAACATGCCTCAAGAAGGCTGTTGGAGCTTTCACCCTCTGGGAGGCAATTAAGAAAGCTTATGACATCCCCTCTATCTTGTCTGCCTTCTCTGAGTTCAAGGCCATGAATGCCCTCATCATCCCCAAATCTAACCATTCTGCTCAAGTGTTTGCGAAGCTGAATGCTCACTTCATGAATCTCAAGGCATTCAACTACCCCATCTCCAACAAGTTGCAGGTCATGTTCATCCCGCACAAACTACCAAAATACACTGACTTTACCATACAACTCATCAACACCAATCTTGGTGCCTCTGATGACAATACCAAGAAACTCCCTGATGTCCCTGAGCTAGAATGGCTCTGTACTGCTGCCTGGCAGCAACAGATAAGCAAGAAAAAAACTGATGCTCCCCATAGTAACAAGGTTTCAAATGTCAAGTGCAAAGGCAGTGGTAACCCCTTGTTTTCAGAGCAACAACAAGGTAGTGATAGTAATGATAGCAATAAGGATGGAAAGAAGAAATGCCATGAAGATAAATGGTCTGATAAAGGCCAAGAGAAACACAAGAAGCACAAGCAGCAGGCTGCAACTGCTGCCACTGCCACCATTGCTTTCTCCACCTTTGCCAATATTGTTGACATGCCCCTTCCTCCTCTGCCTTCAAATTCACCAACCATTGACCCATGCAAACTTGCCCATACCTCCAGTGCGGCCCACTATGGTCCACCCACATTCCCTCAGGTCCAAAACACAATCAATTTGCTGAATCATTTAGGTGAAAGACCTGTTACCATGCAGGCAATTCACACCATTGATTGGATTGCCAACCACCACCTTGATTGGTCAGATGGTAACCCTTCCTCCTCTCATCTTCATCTTGAAGACCGCATCTCTGCCAACCTGCCTGCCTTGCACATCAAGTGCATGAGGCACAACAAGAATGATTCCATAACATCCCTCTCAACTCTCCAGGTACACGATTTGCTAAGTTGTGCCTGTGACCCCATGCCTAAACTCCCTGAGTTCATTGCCACCATTGAAGAGGTCCTGATGGAAGTCAAAGTGGAGAATCAAGTAGAGGATCAGGTTGATGAAGAAGGTATCATCAATTTATACAATGATGATGTCATTGATCTCAACAATGTCAAATTTGACAAGTACCTCGATGCAGCCTCCCCCCTCAGCAAACCAGATGGCATCAATTGGTCACTATCATCCCTTCCATTTATTTACTCAGGAACTGATGCATAGTATCTGCCTCAGATTTTTCATTGTATATACATGAATTTTCCTGTAGTAGATAGAATAATGGACATCCCTACTACATGCAATTATACAATGTGTGATGAGTGCTCTAAGCATACAGGAAAAGGGAAAGATAAGGAATACCATTGTGACATGCCACCAGATATGTGGCTCCTTGATTCAGGAGCATCATCTCATTTTACATATGACATATCTGACTTTGCTGAATATCAACCATTCTCCCAACCAACCTATTCTCTAACAGCAAATGGGAAAGCCAAACTTAAAGGCATTGGATCTACCATTCTTGAATTTAAGGGACAACCTGTGTGGTTATTGCCGATTGTATATATGCCTACAGCAAATGTTAAGCTCATATCAATGGGTACCATTCTTAAAGACCCTTGTATGACTGTACAAGCTATGGCAAACCTTATTACCATTCTTGACAAATGTACACGGACACAAACCCTCAAATTCCACTCTCATGGAATGGATACACTCTATTGAATGAAAGCTAAACTGATTCATCCTAAGTCTCAAGGACCAAATTTAACAATGGCCTCAATAGACTATGAGATCATCCACTAATGAATGGGTTATCCCTCAAAAGATGTCATTAATGCCACAAAGAAGCATCTAAAGAATTTTCCTGATGCTTGTATTCCCAAAAATCCAGCAGTTTGTCCTGGATTCCAATTAGGCAAACAACCAAACAGATTGTTTCCTCATAGCGAGAAGCAGGCAACCTCTCCCTTTGAATTGATTCACTCTGACTTGAAGTCATTTGAGATAGAATCATATCATCAATCGAAGTATGCAGTCATCTTTTATGATGATTTCACTTCACATGCTTGGATAGTGTGCATTCACACCAAGGATCAAACTCTTAAGGCAACAAAACATTTTATTGCCTATATCCACAATCAATATAATGCTAATATAAAGCATTGGCATTCTGATGCTGGAGGTGAATATACCTCCAAAGCATTCACAGAATACATGCATGATCAAGGGATCCATATTCATCAATCTGCCCCCTATGTCCACCAACAAAATGGTAGAGCAGAAAGGATCATCCGAAACTTAATGGATAAAGCACAAGCAATGCAGTTACACGCTTGCTTACCACCCTCTTACTGGGAATTTGCATTGCTTCATGCATGCCATGTTTACAATCGCACCCCACTCTCTCATTTAAATTGGAAAACTTCATATGAACTAGTTCAGGGGGAGAAGCCTTCTATAGAACACCTTTGTGTTTTTGGCTGTGGTGCATATGTACACATCCCAGATGAGATTAGACAAGGACTAAATTGCAATTAATGGTCTACCTTGGCATAGCAGCTGGTAGTACCACCAATTTCCTTTTCATAAAGCCTGATAACTCTTTGTTTACATCAGCACATGCTATTTTTGATGAAAGTCTATTTTATAAGTGCCCTCATGCTAAACCACACAAACAGATAAGTACAAAAGGAAAAAGCATACACATAATTCAGAAGAATCTTCTTCTGATTCATCTGATTCATCTGATGTAACACCCACTCCTCATCCTCCTTATCCACCATGAACACCCTCTCCTATTCCAGAACCAGGTCCAGTCACACCCCCACAAGTACCATGCCCTTTAGCACCACCACCTCTGCCCTGCAGATCTCAGCATGAGCAATGAGTCCCTAAAAGACCTGGCAATGTGCTTGGTGAGAAAAGACATCCAGTCCAACAATTAAAGGACTATGACGATGTTCTTAAAGATATGGAAAAGGCTTCTACATGGAAAAAGGGTGAATCCTCTACTTCTAAGGATCGATCACAGATCCTGGGTGACTTCCCTCACTCTCCAACTCCATCTGAACAAGATGTTGAGTGCCTCACCCAGGAAGGGGGAGATGCATTGATTTCATACCTTTGCAGTAAAGCAATTTCACCTGATTTTGCATATAATGTATATCATGAATGGACATACAAGGACATTCTAAGACTCCCACCAGATGAGCAAAAACTCTGGGTTGAAGCATGCAAGGACCAGCTTCAAATATTAAAAGACTGTAACATCTATAAAATAGTTGATAGACCACCTAATCAAAATATTCTAAAGAATTGATGGGTATTTGACATTAAATCAGATGGTCGGAAACATGCCTGCTTAGTGGTGAAAGGCTTCACACAAGTCGAAGGCATTGACTATGACAATATCTTTTCCCCGGTAGTACGCTTTGAGACAGTGTGGTGTATGCTCGCCCTCTCAGCACTCGAAGATTGGTATATTACTGGTCTAGATGTATGCTCTGCCTATTTATATGGCAAACTGGAAGAGGACCTCTATATGGAGTTTCCTGAAGGGTTCATGCCACCTGAATTAAAAGGCAAAGTCTTAAAACTCCTCTGTGCTACATATGGACTAAAACAAGCAGGCTTAGCCTGGTGGCATGCCCTTGATAAATCCATGGAGGACTTAGGTTTTACATGGTGTAAATCAGACACCAGATTATTCATCTATCACAAAGGAAATGATATCATCCTAGCAATTATCTATGTGGACGACACCCTCTTCTGTGGCCCAAATAAAACCTTTGTAGATAAGGTTAAGGCTGCATTTGTGAAGAAATGAGACTGTCATGACTTAGAAGACACTCACGAATTCCTAAGAATGAACATATGTCAAGAAGGTCAAGATATATATTTAGATCAAAAAGATTATCTCGACAAGGTGATTGAAAGATGCGGAATGGCAAATGCCTGTACTGCTCCCACACCTTTACCACAGGGATATTACCCAGTGAAGAATGAAGCCCCTATAGACAAAGGACTAAGGTCCCATTTTCAAATGGTCATTGGCTCATTATTGTATCTGATGATCGGTACACGCCCTGACATTTCATATGGTAACTCAACTCGCTCAAATGTCAGCAAACCCATTAAAAAACACTTAGATCGTGCATTTTATATATGCCGATATCTACTTGGAACCAGAGACTATGCTCTTGCATATAAAGGTTCTTCAGGTAAAGGCTTAACAGCCTGCACTGACTCTGATTGGGGTCAAGACCCCATTACCAGACACTTGCAGACAGGATTCTTCCTGAAACTAGTGGATGGAATATTCCTATGGAATTCACACCTTCAAAATGAAACTGCTCTGTCTTCAACAGAAGCAGAATATATTGCCTTGAGTGAATGGACTCGTCAGGTTATTTGGATCAGACAAATGTTGCAGGAACTCAGCTACAAAATGAAATCTACTCTGATTTCAGGTGACAATCAAGGATTGCTATTTATAGCACAAAATCCTGTCATTGAAAAAATGTTCCAAACATATCTCAATAAAGTATCACTTTGTGCATGATGCACTTATGGTGAAAAAAGAGATTGAACTCTTATATCCCTGGAAATAACAACCCTGTGGATATGTTCACAAAGAACCTTGGACATGTCAAGTTCAAGAAATTTAGTTCACAACTTGGAATCGAATTCTACTCACCGTCTTCGGACTGAGCAGATGTCCTTCTACACTAAATGCTAACATTTTCATACTGAATATTAAGCAAGGGGGAGTGTTGATAAGTAGCATACTCATAGTATAACAGTGGTTAATGATGTAAGCGAACATCGACAGTATGTAAGACTCATCTGAGTCTGAAATTAAATAACACTTCTTGTTCTTCAACCATAACATTCATCGTAAGGTCCACACCAACTAGGTGAGTTGCCTTTGGGTAACTTCTGTTAATATGCATCCTCACAACATGTATGATTCACTTGCACTCTATTCTCCAACATCAGAGAAATAGCCTAACGTACTGAGTTCTACATTATGAACTGCAATAACTCCAACATCCTTCTTGATATGCCATGGCTAACCAAGATGAACCCAGTTATCAACTGGAAAGCCCATACCCTCAATGTCCCCAAGTCAAAGGATGAGTTCAAAGCTCTATATGAGAGCTTCTCCACTGATACCAAACAACACTATGACCACCTCACTCAGCATATCCTGAGACCCCCTCATCACCACATGGTCCATGAAGTCTTTGATGGATTCCTCTGAAACTACTGGCAATGTGCCACCAAGACTGATTTTACCATTGCTCAAGTCCAGGACTACCATTATCAACATGGAACATCCACCAACCATCTTTGCAAAGCTGGAGAATACTACATTCCCAACTTCAATATCATGGCTTGAGTCAGTACCGCTACTGAGCTTGCTGCTGCTGCCTTGCCTGAAAAAGCCCCCATCATCCTTCTGAAGGAGTACAAGAACTTCAAGGAAGTCTTCTTCAAGGAAGCCACCAATCACATACCCCCCTCATGACTCTATGACCATGAGATCAATTTCAATGAAACCTTTGTTCCTAAGATAGGAAAAATCTACCCCTTGTCTCCCAATAAATGCAAAGCCACTGAAGACTTCCTCAAAGAAAACCTCAAAGCCAGAAAGATCCATCCTTCGAACTTCCCCCAAGTCTCTCCCTTCTTCTTCATAAAAAAAGAAGGATGGGAAACTTCACCCCTGCCAAGACTACTGCTATGTCAATGAGCACACAATCCATGATGCTTACCCCCTTTCACTTATCTCTGATCTTGTAGACAAACTGAAAGATGCTAAGGTCTTTACTAAGTTCAATATCTGCTGGAGCTATAACAATGTCCATATTGAGGATGGCCACCAATGAATAGTGCCTTTATCACCCATAAGGGGCTTTTTGAACCCACCATCATGTTCTTCAGTTTGTCTAACTCTCCTGCTACCTTTCAAAGGTTCATGAACAACTTCTTCCATGATATGATTGCTAAAGGCTGGCTTGTCATCTACATGGATGACCTCCTGATTGCCTCTCCTGATGAGGCAACCCACACCGAATGCACCCACAGAGTCAGTCCTTGAGTGTATGAAGGAGTCAGATCTCCACCTCAAACTGGAGAAGTGCACTTTCACTGCCACCAAAGTTGAGTACCTTGGCCTCATTGTCAAGCCTGGACAGATTGCTATGGACCCCATCAAGCTTGATGGAATCACATCCTGGCTGATCCCCACCTCTCCCAAAGAGGTATGATCTTTCCTGGGCTTCACCAACTTCTACCACCGGTTCATCCCTGACTACTCCTCCCTCACTTGCCCTCTTCTTGACCTCACCAAGAAGATCCTTGCATGGAACTGGATGCCCCAATCTGAAGGATCTTTTCCTGTCCAAGCCTGTCCTCCAGCTCCCAGACCCCACCTGCCTCTTCACCATCACCACCAATGCTTCCAAATATGCATCTGGTGCAGTCTTTCTCCAGACTGATGCCAATGGTGATTGGCACCCTTGTTCATATCTCTCATCCTTGTTCTCCCCTGCTGAGAGAAACTACAACATTTATGATCGTGAGCTCCTTGCAATCCTCTGTGCCCTCAAAGGGTGGTGCCAATACCTCCGTGGTGCATCCTTCAATGTCCAGGTCTTTACAGACCACAAGAACCTCACATACTTCTGTACTGCACAACACTTGAACTGCTGCCAAGCCAGGCGGCTCCTTGATCTCGCCGACTATGATCTAAAGCTTTGCCACATCCCTGGTAAACTCCTTGCCACCCCTGATGCCCTATCATGACATCCCAACCTTTACCCCTTCTCTGATCCTGACAATGAGTCAACTACACTCCTCTCTCCAGCGATGTTCATTCAACTCATTGATTCCTCTCTCACTTCCCTCATCGAGGATGCTTTCAAGTTGAACCTCCTTGTCCTTAAAACCCTCCAGTCCATTGCAAACAATGTCCTCTCAAATCTTCATGTCCATCTCTCTGACTGGCAACACTGTGATGGCATGCTCCTGTATAAGGACCACATCTACATCCCCACTGCCGACCTTCATCAAAAGGTCCTCCTCTGCTGCCATGACCATGAGTCCACTGGCCACCCTGGTTACCTTAAAACATGCCAACTAGTCTCCTCAGAATTCTGGTGGCCTGGCCTTGTCCATTACATTTGAAAATACATTCAAGGCTGTGCCACTTGTCAGGCCAACAAGGCCAACACACACCTCACGGTGCCCCTGCTTACCCCCATTTGTTCCTCCTGCATCTGTCTCTTCCAACAGATCTCTTGCAATCTGATCACCGACCTCTCTGTTGCACTTACCGGCTTCAATTCTCTTTTGGTTATGGTTGACCATGGGCTTACTAAGGGGGTAATTCTATGCCCCACTGTAAAAACTGCCACTGCTGAGGGTAGTGCTACCCTTTTTCTTCACAAAGTCTACCACTGCTTCAGTCTTTATGATAAGATCATCTCTGACAGAGGCCCACAGTTCACCTCTACCTTCATTAAAGAACTTGGAAAACTCTTGAACTATGATTTTGCCCTCTCCACTGCCTACCACCCCCAAACAGATGGGGAAACAGAACATATCAACCAGGAGATTGAAACCTATCTTTGGATCTTCTGCAGCAACAACCCTTTCTTGTCGCATGAACTTCTTACCCATCCAGAGTTCACGCACAATCACCACCCCCATTCTGTAATGGGCAAGTCCCCATTTTACCTCATGATGGGCTATGAACCCCATTGTAGGAAACCAGAGTTCCCTACAGTGATATCTGGTGTTTTCACACAGTCCGATAGCCCCTATCAAGCGCTCCTACCAAACCCAAGACCATTCTGCTGCTGCCTGTCCCAATCTGAGTCAAACTAGTTGAAGCTCAAAGGTTAGTTTTGAACCTGATGTCCGGACCCGAGTTCCTGCACACTGGTCCCGGTGTTCCCACACCTCGGGAACTGTTCCTGAGCTCCGGGTTCGGTTGGGTTTTTATCTTTTTCATGTTTCCTTTACTGTACTTCATTCAGGTATGCCCAGATTAGCTTTTTGTACCTAGGACTTAGTCTCTAGACAGTGTGCAAGTAACCACCACCATTCCTAAGCCTTAAAGTCCGGTTTCCTAGTCTTTTCCTTACATTTCCCTACAAGTCCCCTTTAAGTCCTGCAAGTATAGTTGGTTTTCTAGCCCTACCGAACAGGGGAAAGCCAGACTCAAGTTTTCCAGTGTCCTGTGGACATTTAGTGAGCCATTCCTACAGTCCTCTTCTTTTCCTTTTCCTCTCTTTGCAATTCCCTTGGGTCGAGATATACAATCGCACCCCTATTTCTTGCTGAGGACTACACTCCGGAGTCCTTTTGCTGTTTTACACCATGCTCTGCCTTCCATTGTTCCTGAGACCAAGGTCCCCATGATAGAAGACTGCCTTAAGTCCCTCACCACCTCCTGAGATGAGGCCCTCACCACACATGAACTCACCTGCCAAACAATGGCACAACATGCTATGTCCAAATTCCAACCTTTTGTCAAAGGAGACAAGGTCTGGTTGGAAGCCCACAATCTCAAGCAGAACATCGTCAACCCAAAGTTTGCCCTGAAGTGGGAAGGACCTTTCCCCATCACGGAAGCCCTATCCATGATCACCTACCATCTAAAGCTCCCATCCACCAGGAAGATCCACCTGGTTTTCCATGCTTCCTTGTTATCACCCTATTGCAAAAATGACATCCATGGCTCTAACTTCACTAGACCCTCTCTGGAACTTGTAAAAGGGAAGAAAGAATATGAAATTAATAAGATCCTTCACCACAGAGAAACCCCATCCAATCACTACTTCCTGATCTGATAAAAGGGTTACACTGCTGAGAAAGATTCCTGGGAACCTGAGCAGAAACTGAAACATTCCAAGTCCGCCCTGACAGATTATAAGAACTGTCACCCCTCTGTCTTCCCTTCAGAACCATTGTCCTTGTCACTTCACAGACATGACCACATCTCCCCTCTGCAATGTCACCTTCACCACCAATGATGTCGAAGAAACCTCTACCTCTGTCATAGATTTCCTGTCCACTGTCTCCACCTTAGAAGAGACCCTCTCTGAAACCTCCATCTTCGTCAAACCTGTTACCAACAAGAACCACCCTCTGTTCCCCACCTTTGCAGATGCCAGCTGGAACAACCTCCCTTCTGACTCCCCATTCCATGCTCCCCTCATGGAGATCCCTAGACCCCCTGCCCCACACCCTGTCCTCGCAGTAAACCTCCCTATCCATGCCCATTGACTTTGGTCCAACACCATTCCACATCCATACATTGTAGAGTACTGTGATTGCATCTACAATAGGCATATGGCCATTCCCATTAGCACCCATCTCAACATGGGTTCCACCCTATACTGTCTTGTTCATCTCTTGTGGCAGATAGGCCGCCTTAACTTCTTAAACCATCCCACCACCATCACCATCCTGGGCAAAGCCAACCTCAAGCTTGACATCCTTGCCCACCAGCTCAAACTAGAAGAGTTCTTAGCAGATCATGACCAATACTTTGCTGAGACCAATGCCCAACACATGGAAGCCTTACCTGTGCCACCTCCTATTCCCATTCCCACTGCCACCACCATCATTACCCCTTCCACATCATCTACCCCATCTGCATCCTTCTCTCCTCTTCAGGAAGAAACTATTGCCTTGATCAACCAGGCAGAACTTTGTCACAGCCATAATATGGGCAATATCATTCTTACCCCCCAGCAACCCTTGTTATCTCCAGGCTTGCTTTCAGTGCCACTGTCTTAGGCACTTTCAAGACCACTGTTCTGAGTACCAGTGTTCCACTTGCCTTCAATGGACCCCTGGCCACAACCAGTGGGAATGCCCTCTCCAATGCTCTACACCTAGGCCCTCTCACTCTTCCTTGCCCATGTCCTGCCATTCATCCTCATCCTCATCCAGAGGAACTCTGCCGTCAAGCCCTACACATCAACGTACTCGTTGAACTGTTTGGTTCACCACCAGATGCCACCCCACATCCTTACAGGTGACCACCAGCCAAACTCCATCCCCAGATGAAAGGAAAGACAACTTTGAGTTCAATGATGCTGCCATGATGAACATGACCAGAGAACCCTACAGGGAGCATAAAGACTTTTGAAGTATGGTGACTTCAACTCTACTAAGGCAGTAATGTTATGATTTATCCTGGACTACTTTTTTCTTCCACTTATTGCTTACATACACATGGATATAAGTTCCAACTTGGACGTTCTTTTTTTTCATTGCTGACTATAATACCATTACTCATTGTCCACTTCCATCACATTCCATGTGATTCTATCCCACTTGCTTCATCAGCAATTCCTTCCATCATATTCCTTTACGTTCCATGCCTACCTTGAACTCCTTCACTTACATAAACCCATGTTGTTGCACATGTAAACCTCAGTCTAGTCTTACCTTTTACTTTCTACCTTGTACCATTGTAACTAGAATACATCAGTGTTCCCACTTCTCAATACAGGCCCAAGGGTAGCCTTAATACCTTCTCGCTTCTCACTGCTGTGAACCACCCTTCAGTGGGAAGTCTCCATTGTCAACCTTGCCTAAGAGATCTTCTCATCTACCACCCTTCAGTGGAAAGTCTCTGTTGTCTGTCCTCAATAGTAAGCAGACTACTCGTCCACCATTCACTTGGTAGTACTCCTCAGTTGCCATTAATCCAGCAGCATACATTGTCACCAAACCTCATTAGTAGGAAGACCTTCTCAGACATGTCACACTCATCTGACACTGTCACCCTTGTCCACGGTTAAGTTCAAAGCCCCAAAGGTTCTATGCCTGCCCTCATTTAGGTCAGCTGTAACACAAACTCTCTCCATCCTTGTGAACTCAATGCTCAAGGATTCAAAACTACTGGTTCTTTTGGGCAGACACCATGGCAACTGCTGCATACATCTCTGCTTGAAGCCTGACCTCAGTGCTTGGAGGAGCAAACCTTATCAAACTCTGTTCAATTGCACTGTCGACCCCACTGTCTTTTGCACTCTTGGCAGTGTTACATATTTTTCCATTCCAAAAGACAAATGGAACAGAAAATTCTGATTACACACCAGGAAATGCATCACAATGGGATATATCTACAGACAGCAGTCATACAAGCTACTAGATGTTGAATGCTAGAATGTAATCTTGAGTCACCATGTAATGTTCAATGAGTCTGCATGGATCTCTAATGCAGATGTACTCTTCTGGAAATCAGCAATGCACACCAAACAATGGGAGAAACTTGTGTCAGACCAACCAGGGCATACAGAGAATGATGACAAAGACAATGGAGATGCCTTGAGATCAGTGGGAGCAGCTGCCACTGAATTTAGAGATGAACTCAATGCTGAAGCTGTGGAAGTACCAGAGAATTTGAAAGATAAGATAGAACCACTGATTGAAACTTCCCAAATAAGAGTGAAGCAATCACATTGTGCCTGATCTTCTTTCTCTGCATGCATTGTAGCCAGAGTATGCTGGAGCACCTGAGCCTGTAAACCTGCAGAAAGAAATAATGATTACTAGCACTTGAATAAAGAAAGCTCATGGGGGTCCAAACTCCAATAGGAACAGCCTGATGCTCTGCCTGACAAAGCACCAGAGGATGCCTTAGAACATGATGACATGCCTGAAGCATTCTTTATATCCAAGAATGACGTCCAAAATTACATATTTGCTGGAGCCACAGAAGCAACAACTGGGAAAATGCTCTCAACATCAATTCCAGATGTCTATTCCTGCTCTGATGCAGACCTGTGGAAATCTGCTGTCAAAGAAGAGCTGTTGAACCTGAACCTGAACTATGTCTATGAAACTGTTCCAATTTCTGATGAAGTGAAACCAACCACCTCCAAACCAGTCTTTCAAATAAAGAAGGATCAGGATGAGAAGGTAGAATGATATAAGGTCTGAATTGTAGCTGAAGGATTCACACAAAGAGAAGGAGTTGACTACCAGGATGTATTTGCTCTGGTGGCTAACTTAGATTCAGTCTAAACCATTATAGCACTGACAACAAAGTAAAATCTGAAATTGGATCAAACAGATGTTTCCACTGCATATCTAAATTGGAAACTCAAGAAGGAGTTGTACTTGCTTCCTCCAGAGCATTGTTAGAAGCCCAAAAGATTACTTTATGAATTAAAGCAAGTGGATTGAAATAAAACCTTGGATAAAAAGCTAAAAGAACTACGCCTCATTCATCTCAATGTTGAGATGTGCTTATATGTCATCTGCAACTCTGGCCAGGTCTGTTTTCTTGTTGTATACATTGATGACCTCCACCTTGCAGCCTCTATGTGGAGTTACATGAACTCTGTAAAATTGAAGTTATCATCTGCATTCAAAATGCATGACCTTGGAGAAGTGTAATACCTTCTCAGAATTGAGATTTGAAGGGATTGGAGGTCCTGAACCATCTCCCTGTTGCAATTCCAATATGCTTGAGAAGTTCTGCTACAAACAGGAATGTCCAACTCTGACCCTGTCTGGATATCCATGTCACATGGAACCTTCTTATCCACCGCAGACCCCAATGATGACTCTGTTGTTTCAAAATGCACCATAAATGAGAAGGAAGTATCCTACCATTCAGTAATCAGATCACTCATGTACTGGATGCTCAGAACATGACCAGACTTGGCCCTTGTAGTTGAGGCACTCAGTTGGTTCAGCACAGCATAAAAGTGTGCCACTGGAAGGCAGCCAAAAGAGTACTCCAGTACATCCAAGGTATGAAGAAAATGGAACCATTATTTGGCAGAGCAGATGTATGGACTGACATGGGCTTTCATGGGTAATCTGATGCTGGGTGGTTGCAAAAACCAGACAACTCAAGGTCAGTGTCTGGTTACATACTTCTCAGCAGTTGAGGGGCTGTCTATTGGTTCAGCAAACTGCAAAGCATGGTAGTGCTCTCTACCATGTAGTTGGAGTACATCAGACTTAGTGCTGCTGGACAGTACCTCACTGGGCTCTGGAGCTTCTCTGAAGAGCTCAAATGCCCACAAAAGGCACCTACCATTCTCCATTGTGGCAACCAAGCTGCCATCATCCTATTCTGCAATCCTCAATTCTGCACTTGAACCAAACACATTCAATGGAAGTGCTACTATGTCTGAGATGATCTCATAGCAAAAGAAAAGGCAATCATTCAATACATACCTATGGAGAATGTGGTTGCTGACATTCTCACCAAGCTCTTGACTAGGGACCAACATTTAAAGTTCACCAGAGCTATGAAACTGTGGCTATGCTCCAGTTGAAGTGTCAAAACCTCATGATCTCCAACCTTCCTCTGGACTTCTCTGACACTCTTGAACCAACTCCAATGTGGAGGTGATACCTCTGATCTGGAGTTAATGAGTTGGTCTCAGATCAAATTGATACTCATCAGGCTGGTCAGGTACCATCCCTTACACACTTCCACATGCCTTTTGACATCTGTTACATCCTTGTTGACATCACTGTTTGCTTTGATATGCTGTCTCACTATTTTCTTGTTCCACCTTGACAGGTAGCTACAGAACCTAACTTATTCTGGTTGGAGGAAGTTGAAGATCACCAGAGGAGGTGCAATTATGCCTCTTCCCATAAGTATTTAGTTTTCTCTTTGTTCTATGAACTCCCCCAGTTTTTTTCACCACTCCTGGGCAGTAGGTAAGGTGAGCCCCTTTGTTATTACATTACACTATGTACTTAATTTATGGAGTAAGCACTTCTGCCCTTTACTTAGTTTTGATACATATTTCTATGTAATGTGCTCCATTTACTTGCTTTACATCTCATCTAACCCACCTGCCCCACCCAACTCATATAACTCAGGTAAGCCCTGTGCATGGCATTTGCCAAGATTAAGAATAGTCTAGAGAAACCTGTAGCAGTATATTTGTCCATAGCACCAAGGGGTATGAAACAGGGATGTGCACAAAAGATGTCAAGATGCCCTTAGGTGGGGCTCATAATTGAAAGAGATGCAGAGATCTCTTTATCTTATCCTCTGAGGTAGCAGATTGTCCTACCAGTCAAAGAACCAATAGGAAGAGGAAAGGTTATGATACTAGGTGGAAGAACTCACCAAGGGTAAATAAAGTATTGCAAGGTAGAGAGTCTTTAGAATAAGACAGAGAAGGAGGAACTTGACTTGACTATCTAAGTTGTTAACTGAGCTAACTAGAGAGCAACCATGAGCAAGCTCTCCTTATATATGATACAGGACTGTTTGTCTCTATGTCTATCCTTATCATACATACAGTGAGCTCAAAAACTCTTTCAATGTTGGCCTCATCTTTAGTGTGTGATGCACACTGCCTAGCCCTGTGGAAATTACACTTAGCTTTGCTGGGGTTATCAGTAGTACGTACTCCTGGCTATCAAATATGTTCCGGTGTTATGTGATAGAATTCACACAGTGCAGAGATATGGCCATTTTAAAACAGTGATGTCATGAAAAGGGTTTTTGAGCTTTTGAATTGGTAACCAGGATTATGGTTATGTAGCAGAATAATTGGCTGTATTTGCTTGTAAAATCAAAGAGATACATGCCAATAGTATGTCTGAGTTTAAAAAAGTTCACACACCTCTTAGTTTTCAACCACCATCATGATTGGATCTCTCTCTCTTACTCAACAAAATTCTATTCTTTCTCTGCTTGATGCTGGCCAATCTGGCAAAACCATTGCCAAACAGATTGGTGTCAGCCCTTTACTATATCCAGACTTTGCTTCAAGAGTCATTCTATCCTTCCCAAAGCTGTGGAAGGCCACCCTTGCAAGCTTTGCTCTACCAACATTCACCATGCCCAACATCTTATTACCTCTGGCAAAGCTGAAATTTATGGAAAGCCAGACAACTGTGCTCTCCACAAAGCAAAGAAGCTTGTCATGTCATCACTCAGGTTACTCAATTTGGATACATACAACATCAGGACTCCATGTACTCCAATAAAATGATCAATTGCATCACTGACATGGACAAGTAACTGTTGACTTTCATACAAAATTATCCTCTATGTCAGCTTTCTCATAAGAAATCTGTGACAATAAGCAGTAGAAGGTCAACCATTTTGTTATGACTCTCATGCACTTCTGTCAACTCACAGGCAACCTTCAATTCATCCAATGCCTGGTGATTTTTTTCCTCTGGAAAGGGAAAGTTAGAGGCCACAGTGAGTACACCAACATTCAACTGACAAAGACCACAACCATATCCAACACCACCCAGGTATTCATCTGCATTGTCATGCAGGTCTTGCAAATTTGGAGTAAGCTGTATGTTTATATCAGCCTCCACAGTGCAGTTGATGAATTTCATGATTTGAGTAACTTTGCTGTTTTGGTGAAGCATGTTTAGTATGTCCTGATAAATATGCCAGATGAAACTGTGATCAATCATAGGATGGCCCAAAGTATCATAGCAATCTTCAAGGAAGGTTTGAAGTGGCAAAGGAACAAGGTCAAAGACAGGGTGGGCATTGTTGATGTGCAGCACACAGACTTCCTCAGTTGCAGCATGTTGAACAGCAACCTAAAATGCTCTGAGGTGTGAGATGTATTTGACAAAATAATACATACCTTAAAGTCGAGTGCACCATAGTCTTGAGGAGACTGGAAGATAAGCTCAGGAACTCCATGTGGTAGAATCTAGAAAAGCACTGTTGGGATGCCTTCCAAGGAGGTATGATAAGCATACCTTGTTATGATCATGTCATTTCAGTGACATGTTTACATGATATAGATATCAATCAAGTGCAGTCTGGAGCCAAGGCACAAACAACCACTGAAACAACTTGCTGAGATATTTATCAGATTCTATGGAACAACGCAGCCCAAGGTGCTGCACTCACAGTTGCAAAGCATTGTCTGGATTGTACCACACAATGTTAATGCCTTGCTGCCAAATTGTCTTGATACCTGATGTGAAATGTCTGCAGAATCAGGACCAGGCGATTTCTGGCATCACATTCTTCATTACTCACATCCAACGGTGTTGGACATACCCAGCCAATGATAGATCGTGCATGTGTCATAACATTGTTTGAGCATTTGCAACACCAAAGTTCTCACCCCCCAGATCATTCTGCATGACCAAGGGAATGTCTAAATAAATTGAGTAATGCTATGAACTAAGGAGATAGTGTGCATACTTATGACAAAGCTGCTTGGTTGCCTCAAGATAATATGATAGGATATGCTGGGAGTGGTGGTTAGATTTCCATACCTTCAGCCAAAGGATCCGGCCAGAAAATGGCTTGATGGCAATGTGTAATGCCAACCCAAAGCGGAGTCACTTATTGTGTTGATCCAGTGGCCAGATATCATTCACACCTGCTGCCCAAAAGTGCTGTCACTCCAGCCGATTTACTTTTCACTGCTGCACAAGGTGTGGCTCATATGTGTAGAAGTATTCTTGAAGAACCCTTCTCAAGTGCACGATTAGAGATGTGCAAGCTTCGAATTAATTAGGAATGTACTAACCTTAGTATGCTGATTCCATGCTCATGGAATAGAGGGCTTGTCATTTCCTGGACACCAGCTGTTGGATATATGATGTGCAGATTCACCATGGCAGATTGGATGGACTCCTTCATATATCCTTGCTACCGTGCACATTGTAGGCCAAGTTGCTTCTGAATATCCATTAACTTTGTCAGTCTGTTCTAGGAATCAATGTGCCAGTGCATTTGAAATGAGATAACAGTGGTTGCAGGTTATCCAATGCCATAGTGATCTGTGTCAATGCTTTTGCAGAGCTCAGCAACAATTTGAGGGTCTGTTATCTGAGCAGCCCACAGCTTTCTAATGAGGGTTCTGTCAAAATCTATAGTAAGGGCAGAGGTACCCAACACTCAGCCTGATGCCCAAGGGAGCAATCATGACTGAGGTGAGTTGAAGTGAACACAAAGATTAAATAGTGAAATGGTATGTGTGCATCTAACTCCAGTCTGGAGTTAAGTGAGGGTAAGAAAGATCCATTTGAAATAGCTTGAGATGAAAAAGGGATAGCTTGAGAAAAATGTAATAAGTTGTATGATCCATTAAAAATGGTATGATGTGTTTAAGCACATTCCCTGAAACAGGTAAATTCAACTCTGGAGTGAATGGAGCAGAGGACATATGAAACGAGGGCGGAGCACCCTTGGAGTTGTACCAGAGTTATACTTTGACAGGTTTGATCTCAGAAAGAGGTGCTGAAAAGATGTGGTTAAAGACAGTCAAATCAAATTTAGATAGCTGGCAACTCACAAGTTGGCTTCCATTGATTGGGCATTCAAGACAAGATGTCGCCAAGTGTGGATAAGACAATAAGAATGGCTGTCAGTGTTGTGTGAGATGGTGACACAGGTTGGGGTGACAAGACCATCACCTGAGGTGGCCTCAGCTGTATAGACCAGCTCAGCAGAGGCATGAGCTCAACACTTTAATGGACTTACCTGGACTGCTGGCAATATCAGAACAGTGTAGCACACTGCTGGAGCTGCTCAGTTAATTTCTGTGGAATTCCACCATCAGAATGTAAGTGATCATCAGATCCATTGCTAACACCATGATGTGGCAGATTAGTTGGAGCTCATACTGCTTCTGCAGTTGTTTCAACAGGGCAAGCCTGCCACATCCAACAGGCTTCATGCCTTCTCAGCAATCTTGAGATTCAGAATTGCAGCTGGGGGCATCTCCTGCCACATGCTGTGCTGTAAATCCACAATGTAAGTGACCTGACTTTCTAAGCAGTTTGACTGATGGTGAGCATGACAAATGACTCAGGTGGATTGTATTCCCTTCCAATGTCCTTTTCATTCCATTGCAACTTTCTTCACATTGTACCACTGCTTTTCATCCATTCTTATATTTGATTGGCAACCCTGCTGAGTGTATTATCTCTGCCACCATATGTTGTACACTGATTGTGGCTCTTTCATACTTATTTTGGATTGCTGACAGCTGAAAGGATGGGCTAAACTAAATGTTTTCCCAGGATAAGTCTTGGCTCAGGCTTCATGTTCTCACTCTGTGGCTTCTGTGGCTATCACGACTTGAAGCCTCTGGACAGTGGATGCATTTAAGGTGCTTCAATTTTGCATCTGTGATGGTCAAGCATCACTGCATGTCTCTTCACAGTAGCTGACTGCATTTATTTTCCAGACTTGTTTGGGGATATTTTGAAATGATGATGGTATATAAGACTGTTTCAATTATGATAACCTTTGCTAATGATGCCATTTGAACTTGTTCTGTCTTGAAATGCTGAATTTTGACCCTTTGCTTATTTCTGAGTTTACTTGTAACCCTGTTGCTGAGCAAGACAGTGTCTGTCAAAGCACTTCATGCCAGGCTCATGTCAAGAAGGGAGAGCCTTATATCTATGATGGTAGAAAGAACAACAAACCAGGATGGTTTGTCTATAGCAAATGTTACCAATTCTATCAGAGCCAGGCTGGTACCATCACTTTAACACAAGGTTAGTCAGCATTTGTACTTTACTACTATTAGCAGTGAAGATTTCCAGTGTCCTGATGTAGTCAATCAGTCAATGCTGCACATTCTCACTGTAAGTACAATTACTGATATTGAAATCTTCAAAGGTGGTAACAAACCAGATGTCTCTTACTTCCAAGTAGTCAGTTGTCAAGCATTTGTATACATCACTCCAGAACAAAGAAGACACAAACACAGTGCAAAAGCTGAAGAAATGATCTTTATAGGTTATATATCAAACACCAAAGGCTGGAGATTTTGGTCAACAACCAGGAGGAGAGTCTTTGACTCTACACAAGCCATTTTCAATGAATCAATGTTCTCTCATCGTCTCAAAGGCCAAGAAGACAGACCAATTCCAATTCCAGTCAAGGCCAAAGAAACAATAGCAAATAATGCCCCCATTGATCAAGAAGATCAAGAATCTTGAGAAATACCAGTACAACCTCGAGATCTGGTAGTATCACTACCAATATCAAGAGCAAATTTGAATCTGAATCAACCACAAGCACCACTAGAAGGCAGTACTAGTGATAAAGATTCCTCAGGAAGTCATCCAGACACATCTTCCATTTCAACAACATCACCAACTCCCTCTAAAGTCTCTACTTCCAAGAAGATGGAACCACCACCACCTTCATATCACTCTGTACCTTCTTCTCCTTTTAAGCAAGGAAGGAAATGTTCACCATCAAAAGAAGACATGCATAGACAGACACAAAGTGAAACAAAGATTACTTAAGGAATCAAACCAGAAGAATCTGATTCAATGAGAAAGAGAGACTGGATGCCACCAAGACAAACTGAAGATGAATCTCTTGTGAGATTCGGAGCATGTCCTCATCAATATCATCTTACTAGAAGAGAACATGAACAAACCTTCAGACCTCCTCAAGAACCTGTTGAAAGATTCACAAGGATAGCCCAAAGAAGAGTTCAACCAGACTCTGCTTATGGAATCTCACTCCTATAGAGATAGAATGACAGGGAATTAAGGCTTCAATGCAGACCCCTATTCAAGAGAATGTACAAATCCAGGAGGAGCAAGTTCAAGAAGAACAAGCTCATGATGGAGAAATGGAAGAACCAACCAATCAAGAAGGTTTGGAACAACTGTATGAAACAATTTCTAGCTTAGTTGGTCAACATTCAGTCAAACAGGTGTGAAACTTCAGACAAGATGGACAAGTCATGTCACAAGGTTGGACAAATAGACTATTGGCAGCAGCAGTAACAGGATCTGCTGATCAGAAAGTGCCAATACACTACAAGACATCACAAAGCTATCACAGGATCAACAGAAAGCATGGCAGACTGCATGTGAAGATGAAATGAAATCTCTACATGACAGGAAAATCTAGAAGCTTGTAGATTTGCCCAGGGACCATCAACCAGTGAAAGGGAGATGGGTTTTTGCTATCATAACAGGCAATCATGTCAAAGCAAGATATGTTGCAAATGCCTTCACACAAATCTTCAGTGTGGATTATGAAAACACCTTCTTACCTGTCACTTATTTTGAGACAGTCAGGTTTCTTCTAGCTTTAGCAGCACTACATGATTGGGAAATATCAGCACTAGATGTCAAAACAGCATTTCTGCATGGAGATCTTGATGAAGAGATCTACATGATGCAATGAGAAGGCTTCATAGATTCCATGAATCTCTCAAAAGTCTGTTTGTTAAATAAAGCCATATATGGACTAAAGCAAGCTATGCTCCAATGGAACAAGGTACTCCATGCTTCTCTTATGAAATTCAGCTATCAAAGGCTATATGCTGATACTGGAATTTACTTAAAGAAGAAAGGAAAGATCTTCATCATCATTATGATATACATTGATGATGCACTTTTCATGGGTAGTGATAAAGCACTAGTTCACAAAGAAAAGGAATGTTTCATAAAGAGATGAGAATATAAAGATCTTGGAGATGTATAGGACTGGCCTTCAGAGATATTCTCTTCTCTCTGAATTGAGGTATTGCCATCAAGTGGCTTGATAAACATAAGTAAGATGTCCAATGGCTGAATTATTCTCACACTTCATTTCAGGAGTCACTAAACCTCCTCCTTTAGCATATTGTTTCATCTGTGATGGGGATACGATCAAAAGTGCTTGCACCAAATTCCTTGCACATACCCCAAAGGACAGGCCCTCTAGCTCTGGTGCCCCACCCTCATTTAGGACACAGCAAGCTGGCCATCAATTCATCCCTTGTGGTCATCCATGTGATTCAAAATGTGGCAATAAAGAGACTATCCCGATGACACTACTTCACCCCATCTTTGGCCAATTTGTTCAAGACTGTAAGAGTATTGAAGTGGAGGCGAAGGACAATAGCCTCACCAAGAACCTCAATATTGACATGTCAAACTTGTACAAGAATGAAGTAGACTGGGTTGAATGTGTTAACAACATGCTCAGGTGCTATCAGATCCCCTTGAGAACATCCAAGATTCAAAAGACAGGTTGCTTGGTTGATGCGAACATGTCACTTGGTGAATTTCAATATGCAATCACCAAGTTCAAGGGTGAAGCTGGAAGTACTTCCTCTGAGCCTTATTTTCAAGCCACTGTGTATTATCTGGAGTTAAAAAGGGAATAAGTGATGAAATATTTGAGGTCTACTCTTCCATGCTTCCTGCTCTGTGTTTTCAGTCAGCATCCACCCATCCTACAGCCCATCTGATCCTGATAGACTCATTTTGTTGGGCCATATATCGTCTTTGCCAGTGCTGCATGGAATCTGCATCCAATGGTACAGATGCCATCATGCCCAATTGCATTTCACTTTTATTCCATGGATAACCATGCCCAACTCAACTTAGCACATCACATGGCTGCGTTTCAAAATGCTGTCTTGACTCCAGAACAGTACTACAAAATACTTGTTGCACCTTCCCTTTCCAAGTCATGGGCACCTGTTCCAAAATTTCCATATCCAACATCCTATCATTCAACTCACAACCAGACTACAAAGACATTCCAGTACAAGAAGCAGGTAATGAAGAAGAATGTCATCTTTTTTGAGACGGATGAGAATGGCAAAGAAATCTATGTCAAATTCACATGAATATATTGTGTCAAGGCCCACCAGTGTCTAGCTTTCCTCAGATGTGCCCCACCCTTGCTAGGGCTCAATAAACTCTCTGGTGACTGGCTCATGGTCATCTGTACTGCACTTGATGAGTTTGAGACAATTGATGTCTGTACAGATCGACTTTCATCATTTGTCTTCAATGACATGTCACAGAAGCTTGCTGAGTTCCATGCACCTGGCCTTGTCTATAGCGACATCCATGACATAAACATTATGGTATCAAAGAGGGTGGATGGACATCAGTTCATGTTCAACTGGTCAGGAATAGCTGGGAAGGTGGTATACCTGGTGAGGGTGAACCAAATTTGTCAGATCAAGTGTAAGAATTAGATCCAGGAGTGAAAGCTCCAATTCACCGAGCCAATGTGTGGGTCTCAAATGTGTGATTTCAAGCTCACTGATACCTGGGGAAGCTAGACATGGTTCAACCAGTGAATTGTTGTATGGGAAGTGTCGGTACTGTGGTTTTCGGTATTCAGATGTTACTTTGGGCTTAGAACAGTTGGAAGTGAGCAAAGGAGTGGATAACTTGGCGAAATTTGTTGTGCTTGTGGAAGCATGTCAACTAACGTAATGGCAAAGACTACCAGACTGTCCTGACATTTGGAATCCATTGATGTTGAGAAAGCTCCTGGTTGCTCACATGTTGAACATGAATACCATACAATTTGATGCTTGACTGGCCGTTGTAAGGAGCTGTTGCTCCTTAGGTCCGTATCCAGTCGTTCTACATCTATTTGACTTTCACTAGGTCATTGTTGAGTCATCAAGCATCCGTGTCTATCCGTGTCCATCCGGTTCCGGTCCGCCCTAGTTGTACGTATCCGGTTCCTTGTATCCATTCCTTTTCAATCTGGTCCGTCTACCGGATGGATTCCTACTATACTTATAGTGTACCAGACGTTCTGTATTGTGATCTGGTTACTGGATTCATGTCGGATGTTCCTTCTTTATGTTTATTTAGAGTCTCGGGTGTGCCCAGACTATAAAAGTTGTGTTTCGCACACGGTGCGGGGGAAGATCGAATCAATCATCTATCACTCACTCGGAGTGGGAGTCTTCAGTCCTCATCAATCCAGTCATATCTGGATCTTTTTTCTCTTCTCTTTCTCTCTTGATCCTAGAAGAATCAAGTCCTGTGCTCGTCAGCTGTGTCTGAAGCATTAGGAGCTCTTCTAGATCGACTACCAAGGAGTCCTGTAAGCCCTGCAGTTGCATTCC
>JBBPTO010000638.1:0-25284 GCA_038094155.1 Pulveroboletus cf. aberrans
AGCTTGTTGCAAGTGGGATTGCAGTGATTCCTCTGAACCACCTTGAACTCAACCCAGTGAGCTTGGATGTGATGAGTTTCATGATAAGACTGCACTGGGAATGCCCAACCAGCACCTTCATAGATATCTGCCAAGGGTTCCTCATTGTAGGCCCAGCTATTGATCCCTCCTCAGTTCATTGATATTCACTTGGTCTCCATCCATTGAAGTTTGACTGGATAGACCAGCCTCAGTGTCAGAAAGTTGACTGTCTGAGGTTGGATGTATGGATGAGAAAATGAATAGACCTTTGGGCATGGGATCTGATAGTATTCTCCCCTGTGCCAAACTCCGAAATTGATGTAGTCTGGGTGAAGATGAAGGGGAAGTTTGACCAGGGTCAGAGGAACTTGGTAGCAGATTTTGCCTTGTGGATTGATCCAGTAGACTTGTTGAAGGTGAGGCAGTTGGCTTGGATCTGGCTGGACCCACTCTTCTCCCATCTTCAAGACATTTTCTTCTTCTACCTCTGCTCATTGCTGTTGCATCAGATACATTAGATTCTGAAATTTGTCATGATTGGTCTTCACTTCCCCTGAAAGGGCCATATATGGGCATGGATTGAGATTCA
This sequence comes from Pulveroboletus cf. aberrans, assembly GCA_038094155.1. Lineage (NCBI taxonomy): Eukaryota > Fungi > Basidiomycota > Agaricomycetes > Boletales > Boletaceae > Pulveroboletus > Pulveroboletus cf. aberrans. The sequence goes on from JBBPTO010000638.1 coordinate 611, forward strand.
AAGAGACCCCATCATTCTGAAGATGAAGGCAAGGGAGGACCAGAACTTGTTCTAGGTGAATGTCTGAATGAAGATGGTGACAGTGGGAGAGGATGGGAAGACAACAAATGTGGGAGTGGAAGTTCAGCATATTGACCTGGTATAAGATACTGTTGATCAAGGTGGGAGTAGAGGTGTTCTGGGATGATGATGAAGGGGAATCCTGAGTGGGCTAATAAAAGATCCTGAGAGCCCCTTCTTTGGACAATTTGATTATTGTTCCCAGTGCAGATATGAGCTTTGCCTCTCAGAAAGTAGCAGTTGCACCAAGTGCAAGGCACCTTATTTGGTATACCTGGATGTACCTCTGTGACATCACTGGTCTCAACCACTTGGTAAAATGGTTCAGTTATATGTAGATCAATGGGATCTTTTGGAAATCTCCTTGCAACCAGGATCTTTTCATTGAATTCACAGTGATGTACTCCTCCTATTTCTATGAGGATAGTACACCAGGTACAGGGAGCAAAAAGTGAATCTCCAGGAAATACCAGATCCGAGGAGTGGATAGCTTTTTCCAAAATGGAAATTAATCTGCAAGTATTGATCAAAGTACCTCTTTGTGCAGCCAGGTCCCAGTTGATAAGCCTTATCTTAAGCTCTTCTGGGAAACTTGCCAAAGAAAGGAAGTTGTGGAATCTTCATGTGTAATCAGGTCCATCAAAAAGGTCTTCTTCAGGAGCAAGTGTCAGAGCAGGTGTTGGAGGAGTAGATAATTGTTGCAAAGGAGGTGACTCAAGTCTTGGAAGATCTTGAGGGAACAATCCCAATGACTCTGCTTGTTGTTGTAAGGACTGAGCTTGCTCTGCTAAGACATTTTGAATGGCCTGAACAAGAATAGAGATAGAGGTTATAGAAGAATGATGTGGATGATGCAATGGATTGGAACTGGAATTTTGGGATCTTGGAGGATTTATACCACTGGATGAATGTGGATTTTCAGGAGGTGTTTCTGTATTTTCTTGTTGACTAATGAAAGTCTCAGAATTTCCAAATCAGGAGGTGAAGATCCTTGACTAGGTGGAAGATTAGCCCCCTCACTGATGGGTTCTAGTACCATTCTGTGAAAGCTACAGCTAAAGATTGTAACCTCACCATCAAACATGGTGGTGTAGAATAGAGACCAGTGATCATCATCAGTGGAATCTATTAAGAGGTGAGTGATATCTCTCCATCAAAATTCATAAAGCCTGTCAGAGATCAGATAGGCTTGTTCCAAAGCAATGCCAAAGCATGCAATGAGGATGGAAAGAGCATCAAATAACCCATAAACAAGAACTCTGTCTCTCTGTGAGGCAGGAGCAGAAGGGATGATGAAATATTTCAAAAGATATAGCCTGCTTGCCCACTATGCCTAGGCAGGGCTCATAAACTAACAGGAGGGTACAAGGGTACTCCTGTTGTGCAGGGCAGAGAAGAGAGAGGTGAGTCAAGAATGCTCACCAAGATAGAGACTAAAGTTCTTGTGACCAAGTTTGGGTTATGTGAGATTGATGAGATCAACCCTTGTAGAGCTTCTTAGAACCTTGATCTCAAGGGGAAATGAATCTTGTTATTAATTATGTCACAGCATCTATCACCTTTAAATACATCTAGGAATGTGTATGTACTTGTATGTGATGTAGCTAGAACAAGGTCAATGATGTCAGGATGACATTATAGGATCAGTCATGCTGCTCCACTTATTTCAAATAGGTGTAGTTGGATCTGGGTTGATCCAACACAGCTGTTGTGGAGCTAAGAAAGCTCCAGAATGATGACATCATAGGTGAGTCATAAAGACTGCATCTAGATCATCATGTGGTCGATCCTGAAGTGTAATTAAGATTACACTTTAATTAAGTTTGACTGATGCAACAGTCAAGCCTTAATACTCAACCTAAGTCTTCAGTAACATGAATAGTGTATTAGCACTATGATCTGCCTGTATTAACAGAGCACAGGACCTAGTGTCCGATTCACCGAATCTCAACACTCATTTCATCCATCCAACCTGAGTTCCCCAGATCCAAGTTGGTAAGTATGGTTTCATCTCTCTTATATCATTTTCCATCCTGAGTGACCACACTGGTGATGTATTATAATGCCTATCTGCTTACATCAGCTTCTTCACAGTTTCCCGATGTACTACACCTGCATGATTCAACACCCAAGAAATTAACTGATACTTCGCTTCTGGAGGCAGGGGGGGGGTTGCAATACAGTCAATGCATTACAATGCTCGATTTTACTCTACCACTGTACTATAGCAATATTGAATTAAAAATCACAGCATAATACAAGATAATTCATGCATCAAATTACCATTATAGCCTGCAAACCTATCGAAGAACATGTTGGTGAGGATTGGGCAGTTTCAGATGGGAGTGTCGAAGGCATTGCTGAACGATTTCGCCAGGAGATGGCGCAAGCGGACAGTGATGTGATTGAAATTGAAGACAAAGATGATGATCCTGAACCAACTATTTCTTCCAGCACTCTGAGGTGATGAAACTGTGTTAACAGCACGAAGGTGGGTGTATGCAATATGGTAATCCAACATTTTCACTTGAATTCTCCCATCAGCTGTGCAGGTTGCCTGCAATTTTACGCTAAGAAGAACTTGCACATTCCACACAGACCACATTACATGCTTGTTTTCGTGACTACTTGACCGCTCATATGACACTCCTGTGCCATAACTCTAGATTGTGTCACGAATGTCCCACATTCCTTGTTGCATAATCCTCATAGTGCATGACTTTTTCTCACTCCGTGTAGTATGCATTATGAGCGAGTCTACTGTATCTATGTATTGCCTAAATTAAAGATACATATCCGATTGTGCCCATGGTGTGGCTGCTTATCCTCACATCGTCCCACCAGCACTGGGACTATTAACTCTGTCAAACGGACCGATACTAGTTCGTCAACACGACCAACGATCACGCTTCTTACCCCGAAGCCCGCGGACCTCTGAGCCTGAATCTGTTCCATTTTTTTTGCATCCGATTTCAAACGCGGAGGGCGGGAGCACTTCATGTCAGGACCGTATCTGTCCGCATGTCCGTAAACCAAGCGCTCATCCCCATATAGTAGAACAATTTGCAGCCTTCAATTTATTTTCAGTCTTCAATAGAACTTCGATGATAACACATTCGTCCAAAACGCTTCGTCATAGGTGATTGGTGAGTGGACAGCGCCATTCCCCAATACCAATTGCAGTATTTCGCATCTGAGGTGCGCATGTGGCACCCGTACTACAAGCCAGGCGAGCGGCGGCGAGGACGTTGTCCTTGTATCCCCTCTCTGAGCAGTTCGACAGCTTGTCGACCATCCTGTGATAAATTTAGAGGCTGCTCGACTCAAGAGATGTACCGATATAGTTGCGATGCGCTATAATGTACACATCACCTTGCTTAACAACGTTTCTGCCATCTTAGTTCAATGGCTCTCTTAGCTCTTGAACTGGGTTTCCACACGGCACCCAGTCGATCATTGAATAAATATAACATTCAGAAGTGACAAGCTGCGAGATCAAATACAAGAATGACGTCCTCACTCCCCCAAAGGAAGTCTTCCGAGCCAGACTATGCATGGTGTGAACCGCGAGAAGGCACTGAAAGGGTCCGATATTCCATTGAAATATCTTTCATAGGATCCTTCCTGTGAAAGGGTACACAGAGTGTCTCCTGGTCGAGGCCCTGCTCCTGAGGGAGCATCAATGTCGTTCTATTTCGCTTGTGAGTTTATCACTCACTGTGTTACAACATCGCAGGAAGGAACGACTGTTTTCCATGCACCACACGTTCTGCTGAAAAGTGGTTGCAGGGTGGCATTCCTTGACAACCTGCATGTATTTTTGTTGGCTCAAATACACCAAGTTATGAAGGGTGAGGTATCCTCACTATGGGTGCCGCATATTGTATTAGATCCAAGATGCTCCACTCTCGAGGGGGTTCCGGACAACACATGGGCTGTCCGTAGTGACGGCAAAAATAACGCAGGAGACGAAACCGCTCCGAACGGGCCGGGATTGGAGACCGAGGATTATTCGTGTGAAATGGTACACAGAGTGTCCCGTTGACCTGCTTGTGAAGAGGCATCACTGGCAATGCCGTTGCATTTAACATGCGCGGGTATCACTCACTTTTCTGTCGCAGCACTGAAGGTAGGGACAGACATCCTGCGCACACCCGTTCCTTTGATCTATTTCACGACAACCGCTGACGGACTGCATGTACTATCGTTGGCTGAAGATCCCAAGGTATGTCATAAGGATGCTCACTATGGGATATATTTCCGACTCCGAGTACACTTGTGAGGGATGAGAACTTGGACAACAGGTAGGCTCTCCGAAGTTCGGGCAATACTCAGCCAAAGGATCTTCAAGTTGGCGGGGGGCAACAACTGCCAGTGCAACAATGGGAACAATGCCAGAGAAAAGAGGAGAAAAACGTAGGTACATGTTCTGTACGTTGTGGTGATTCGGTGAGTTGAGGAGAGTATGAAATCCTCCCAGTAAGGAGCATCACCTGCTATAAAACCAAATGCAAGTTATTGCTGCCGCCCGCTTATTCTGTAACACGGGTGCATGTAGTTCCATGCACACAGATCGATAGAAGACTTCGATGGCAATACGAGATCAGTGGCATCTACTCACCCATCACACCCCCTGGACCGCTTGTGGATCCCACGTCAACGGTCTTATTATAGGTGCCACCGTCCTTTTCTGGGGGGGTCTGAAACGAGCTTGTCATTGTACAGCTCTGGCAAAAATCTGACTTGCGTGTTCGAGCTCTGAATCACCTGTCATTCCCACGTCACATATCTAGTCAGAGGCATTTGACTGCGTTAGCCTGTACGTAACACATTGAAAGAAAATTTAAGTCATCACATCAGTAAAATTACACATGTCTAAATCCAGCTTATGGCACATATGAGCTTTTCCAACTTTTCAATTTGCAAAACATGTTCAGTGTGATCATTGTACAGTCCAAAATTCTGAAAGACTCATCTAAATTACTTTTTGAAAAAACAGAGGGTCACCTTCAAACTCTGTGTCAGGTTTGAAACATTGCTAGGGATCTGCATGGGTGTGGGTAACCCACATGGGTCATGGGTATGGGTATAGTTAGTGCCCACCCCATTATTGCAGCCACTGTTGTATCATCATTATCATGTTGGGACCAAGGTTGTGGCCTCCATGTCCAGGCACTATCATAGTATCATTGCAATTGCTTTGATTGTGGCTGCACTGTCATGCCATTATGGTCATCCTATTGTAATGGTTGTCAATGTTATTGCATTGTGGTTGCAGTTGCAACTGCCATCTCACAGCATTGCCAACATTGTTTTTGCAGTATGATCATGGCTGCAACTACCATGTCATGGCACCATTGCTGTTATGGCTGTGTTGTCAAATGGTGACAGCCAAGCTGTAGTATTGGTGTCTTCACCAGTTAATGTTGACAAGCAGTGAGGTAAGCCAGGGTGGTAACTCATTCCTGTGCATACAGCCCAATAAGGGATGGGTACCCACTTGTGGGTATGGGTATGGGTATGGGTATGCAGAGGCCATACCCAGTGACATAGGAGACATGACTGCAGCCCCAATGCAACAATGTTGATGGCACTATGATATGGGAGTTGGAATTGTGACTACAATGCAATGATAATTGGCAGTGGTGGCATGGCCATAATGCAACAATGAACAGGATGGCTGCCACAAGAGTGATGAAATGACCACTAGGATGGCTATTACCAGTGAAACCTGCCATACCAGTGGCAACCAGTGTGAATGTGATGACATGACTCTGGCAATGTGATGGCTACCAGTTCAACTGCAATGATATAGCAGCATGGCAACCAGCATGATGGCAATATGATGGCTGCTAGCACAACCAGAAAGATATGATGATAGTAACACAATGGTTGCCAGTGCAACTGCAACAATGTGATGAATGGCTGTAATGATGTGATGACCACAATGATGGACAACAGTGATGCAATGGCCACCAGTGCAACCACAATGATGCAATGAATGCCTCAATACCTGTGATGACCACAGCAACAGTGCCATGGTGCATGGGTTGTAACTGTGACTCCAATGTAACCATGACAGTGATAGAATGATGATCACAGAGACAGGATGGCAGTTATGACCACCAATGCTGGTGCAACTATGGAATAACAGGGTGGTGCAATGACAGAGAAAGTCAGTATAGTATGTAATTTTTACACTAAAAACTGCTATCATCTACTGTACTCCATGGGTGCTTATTTCTCAATCCATGGACATACCCCTACCCACTGTGGTGGGTGGTCACTGTCAAATTCTATAGGATGGGCAGAGGTACCCAGTACTACTAACTATTAGTACAGTTATAAGTAAATTAATGGTAAGTCTCACCTCAGCCAGGTGCCCAACAGAGCAATCACAACTGAGGTGAGTTCAAGGAGAATAAAGGGATTAAATAGTGAAATACTATGTGCACATCTAACTCCAGAGAACTCTGGTCCAGAGTTAAGTGAGAGTAAGTGATGTGCATTAGGAATAGCTTGAAAGAAAGAAAACAAGTTGTACAACTTTTGAAAGTCATACAATGTGCACAGAAATGGTATTATGCATCAGGACATATTCCCGAAATGGATAAATGCAACTCTGAAGTGGATGTAGTGGAGGATGCATGAAAAGAGGATGGAGTACCCTTGGAGTTGTACTGGAGTTGTGCTGGAGTTGTATTTTGACAGTCACACATGGTGGGTAAGGGTGAAGATATAGGCCCAGCTACCCATGGATATACCCATGCAGAATCCTAACCATTTCAAAGACAAATTAACACAAACAAGCCAGATTTAGACATGTATAATTTTACTAAAGCAAATGAGCAACTACAGGCTTATCAAAGAGATGCAGCCCTATGGGCTGCATGTTTTGATGGTCCATAGTAACAAAATGTGGTTACTAACTCAATATTTCGCTTTCCCATTCATTTCACTTGACTGAAGCCTCCTTGTAATTACTTATAATGGTGTATTACATGCATATTAACATTTTCATCACCTGATTCACTGTATAATCAATATATGTAATGGACACAAGAAAAACAAAACATTGCTCAATTTTGCCTGGAACCAATGAAGAATTATTAGATTCTCCCATGCCATGACATGCAAAAAGATAAACAATAGGTTGTAGATCATGATTACATAATCATTAAACTTGTTACACCATTGCAATGTCTCATCAATGTACCATGGTTATGAGATGGCTCTGCCATTAACTGGCATCTATGTTCTACCAATAATATTAGTTCTTATTAACAGGTTGGTACAAGGGCACTTCTGTTGCACAGGGCACAGATAGTAGAGGTGAGCTGAGGACAGTCACGAAGACAGAGACTAAAGTTTTTGTCAAAACCTGATGATCTCCAACCTTCCTCTGAGCTCCTCCAGCACTCTTGAACCAGCTCCAACATGGAGGAGATAGCTTCAACATGGAGTTGATGAGTTCACCTTGTACCTAACTGATACTTGTTGGGCCAGTCAAGTACCATTCCTTGCACACTTGCATATGCTTTTTGACAGTCATTAACTCCCTTTGACATTTCTGCTCCTTTCAATATATTGTCTCACTATTTTCTCATTTCACCTTGACAGATAGCTATGAAATCCAACTTATTCTGCTCAGAGTAAGTCAGAGATCACTGGAAGAGGTGCAACCATGCCTCTACCTATAGGTATTTAGTTTCCCCTTTATCCTGTGCACTCCCTTAGCCATTTTGCCACTCCTGGACAGCAGATGAGGTGAGCCCTTTTGTTATTACATTACACTATGTAGCTAATTTATGTAGTGGGCACTTCTGCTCTTTACTTGGTTTTGATAGGTTATGAACCCTGCTAGTGCAAAATAGTAAAAACACTCTAGCCAAATGACTCTTCTGAACTTCTCTATGCCATTCTGAGTTACTCTAAATCAGAACTGTCAAAGGTCAATCCTCCACATCCAGGCACTGCACCTGACATCAGACCATATCTGACTTGTCATGTCAAACATGCCATTGACTACTATCTCCAAGTCTTCAATACCAACTCTAATTGGTGACTTTAATTTTCATGAAGAAATTACATATCCAGGTCAAGCTCCTTGAGGAGAAGGTCATGGACATCACTCTCAGCATTGATGCCAATCCTGCTCTGAATTCCACTACCTTTACTTCTGCCTCAACTGCCTCCAGTACTGGAGCTATGTACTCAACTATGGAGGATGTCCGGGAATGGAGGGAAAAAGACTCAAAGGTTCATGGAATCATCCACTGCTACATATCTGATGCCATCCTTGTTGAGGTTGTGTCAAAACCCTCTGCTAAGGAACTCTGGCATGCCATCATTGCCCTCTATGAATGCTTGAACCTCACTGTCACCTTCTATTCCTTCCATCAACTCTTCTTGAATGTGTGAGATGGTGTTACAGCCATCTTTGACCACATCATCTCACTCCAAACCCTTGAAAGTTGCCTTGCTGGCATGAAGTTCTCTGTCAACACCAAAGTCCTCACCTTTATCCTCCTAAACTTCCTTTCAAAGTCCACAGATTGGAACATGTTCACCTTCACAATCATCAACACTGTCGAAGATAGTACACTATCTGTCGACAATGTCAAAACCCATGTTGTGTTGAAGGAAGCTTGGCTAAATCCCTCTGGTTCATCCAACTCTGCACATAAGGCAACAAATTGAAACTTCAGAGCTCAGAGCTCCAGAGATGCCTCATGGTGTGAGCACCACCAATGCCAGGGACACAGAACTGAAAACATTTCAGAGTATCAAAACTGGGTTGTGAAGCAAAAGGAGGCTGAAAACAGTGAAAGGAGAAGAAGAAGACAAACATAGTCAGAGAATGCTGGAGGTGGGCAAAGAGAAATCAGAGCAAGTGAATGTAGCTATAGAGTGTGTGTTGGAATCTCTAATGGAATTCATTCAAGCCTACCTATCATCTGAACCCTAAAACAACACAGAGGAAAGTCTCTTCACTTTCTCCTCCCTGATCAATCACTTTTGGAGACAACTCCACAGTGGACACTGTAGGGATTGAAACTGTCATACTCTGGGCAGAGGTAAACAAGAAACCCTTTGAGATATCATTGAGCAATGTACTACTGGCCCCATAGGTCTGTATCTCCCTCATCTCTGTAAACTACCTCTCTACCACTGGTCTGTCAACCATCTTCCCAGCACACTCCAGTGCTTGTTATGTGTGAAAGGACTGGAGAACAGTTATGACTGGGTCATACAGAGGTGGCACCATGCAAACATCTGCCCCATGCAAACTCTGAAGGCTGCCCTCACCTCTGTGTATGTAAATCTCCTGCCTGCACCAATGCCTTGGACATATCTTTGTTCAACATATCCAGCACATGGTGAGAGATGGACAGCTCCCGGGAATTGACACTCTCACTGGAGATGCTTGAAGTTGTGAGGCATGCATCTTGGAGAAGATGAAGAAGCTCCCCTTCAATTCATGAAAGGAATCACAAGCTACACAACCACTGGAGATCATTCATACAGATGTCAGAGGTTTGATAAAACCCCAAGTATTACATATGCCCTTATTCTAAAAGACAAACAAGATGGAAAGTTCCATTTGCATGCCAGGAAATGCATCATGTTAGGATACATCTATGGACAGCAGTCATACAAGCTACTAGATATGTTGAGATTCTGTGAATTGAACACTAGGTCTTGTGCTCTGTTAATACAGGCAGACCATAGTGCTAATACACTATTCATGTGACTAAAGACATAGGTCAATTATTAGGCTTGACTGACACATCAGTCAAACTTAATTAAAATGTAAACTTAATTACACTTCAGGATCGACCACATGATGATCTAGATGCAGTCTTTACGACTCAGCTATAATGTCATTGGTCTGGGGCTTTCCTAGCTCCACAACAGCTATGTTGGGTCGACCCAGACTCAACTCCACCTATTTGAAATAAGTGGAGCAGTATGACAGATCCTATGATGTCATTCTGACATCATTGACCTTGTTCTAGCTACCTCACACACAAGTACATACATGTTTCTGGATGTATTTAAAGGTGATAAGTGGTGTGGTGTAATTAATAATGAGATTCATTTCTCCTCAAGATCAAGGTTGTAAGAAGCTCCACAAGGGTTGATCTCATCAATGTCATCTAACCCAAACTTGATTACAAAAACTGTCCTCTCTATCTCCATGAGCATCCTCAACTCACCTCTCTCTTCTCTGCCCTGCACAACAGAAGTACCCTTGTACCCTCCTGTTAGTACTACAATAGAATGCTTTTCACCCTCTCTGCACATCCATTTTACACCTGACATGTCAAACTTCCCACCAGCCACACTCTGATATTGACAATCATCACAGAATCCCCATGTTTCTGTTTCTTTAGAAATTGTATTGGAGCAGTTGATGTAACACACATTCTGGAATTTGTTAATAACAATGTGTAATCAGAAGGGGAAAATTATCTTTTCATATGTGACTTTAACTTCTTCTTTTTGTACACTCTTCCTGGTTGGGCCAGATCAACAGCAGATGCCTCTTTGTGGTTCACACCACATCAGAAAAATCTGATGATTCCAGAAGGGAAGTGTGTACTTGGAGATGCTGGCTTTGGACTTTCACTCTCTGTTCTTGTTTCATACTGTGCAATGCAGTACCATTTGCATCAGTGTCACAGTGGAAAGCAGCAGTATGATAATTTTGTCCCACTCATATTATCATTTTTAGACCACAGAACACAAAATAACTGTTCAACCTACATTACTTGGCTCTCCACAATGTTATCAAATGAATCTTTGGCATTATAAAACACCAGTGGCATAAAATTCCCCTTGAATATGAGATGGACATTCAAGCCCATATTCCTGCTGCCCTCTGCGCATTGCACAACTTCATGCTTGAATGCAACCACACCGAGTTCATTGAACCAGAGTATGTTGAGATCAAGTATGGATATGCTGGTGATGGTTTCACTGATCAGAATGGAGATGGGTTGACCAATCATGGAGACCTTGCAGATAGACCAGTCTCTGCAGATGAATGATGTCAAGCTTAGCGATCTCATGATCAGATTGACGAGAAGATGTGATTACATTATCAGTGTACTCCCAGAAAACAGGGGAATTTGTAGTCACTCTGTTGTTCTTACTCTGTGTTGCTCATTTACAAATTGTATCTTTCAATGTGCAGTGATTGCAGACTCAGAATAGGATGGAGTGTGATACATTCTGGAAATCATGTCCATCTCCCCCTGGCAGGAATTTCAGTTACAAGACAATGTGAGATACAATGTTTGAAGTGTATGCTACACCATCAATCCACATGCTGATCTAAGTTCCCTCACATTGATCTGCAACCACAACTTTCCAGTATCCTGATCAGACATGCTACAGAAAACAGTGGCATCCATAGTTCTGATTCTCTCACTGTGCAAAAAAATCACTAATGGTGATCATATCAAGGGTAGAAAGCCCCTTGTGAGTACTGAGGAGCATGATTGCCTGGCTGAGGTCGCTTCCCTGCAAAGATGTGGTTGCAATTGTCAAAATGTAACATCTCTGATCTCTGATCTCCTCTGAGGTCATTTACTACAACTCCAAGGTTGACACACACCAAGTCCCTCAACTCCACTTCAGAGTATCTTGGAGTTGATCATTCATTCAAGTAAGGTCCTATTTCTTATTCTGGACCTGATATATCCTATTCTGGACATTATGTCGGAGTTACATCGGAGTTTAGCACTCGCATCTCCATTCCTATTTAGGCACTTGACATTGTCCTTGCTCTTTCAGTTGTTCTGCCACACCATTGTGCAACAGCTGAGGTGAGCTCTTGAGATACTTTTCTCTACTTTACTTTACTTATGTCTATAGTCTGGATATCTCTACCCCTCATAGGTAAATACAGTTGTTCTGCCACTACTGTGCAACACTGAGTCTGGGTATCTCTACACTCCATATTGCATAGATTTTATTAGCAATAGTGTCCATGAAGTCCATGAATGCAGTCACAATTCCTTGGATTGCATTGCTGCCTTCAATCTGCACTTCAGCAGTGACTGACTGGAGATGTGACCACTTGTGGGAGACCATAGAAATAACAGAAGATTTGGGGGTAGCCTTGTGTTTTACATGGCTGACACTAGTAACAGCACTGAAAGAATGGATGGTGGAAGTCAGAGAAATGCAGCTGGATGGAGGGAAAGGGATGATTAAATTTGGGTCAACTAGGCATTTGAAAGACTGTTTTCTGGTGTCTGTAGGGATATTCAACACAGTGACCTCCCTCTTCTCACCATGACACTTGCACAACTGTGACTTTGTGTGGAAAATAGGATCAGTGTTGTCAAGACCTTCATACCCAAACATCCCTCGGGTGTGAGCTAAATTTGAAATGAGAATCTCCATTTCATCATAAAATTCAAATTGCTTGTTACAAAACTTGGCAGTGTTATGATAACTCTAGGACACATGTGGGGTAAGCAAACCAAAATCATTGATCAGTATAACATACCTTGAGAAAAGCTTCCAAACATTCTGAGTTTCATCAGTAATGCCCACTCTCTGCTCATCTGAATAGTGAAATTCAGAAGTTTGTCTCAGTTGTTTAATTGCAGAATAATTGTCCTTGAGGTATGATTGATAACAGGTTGCTCAGTGAGTCCTACAATGAATCTGAGACATACCCTACTGAATTTTCCTTTGCATGACAGTGTTCCTTTCTCCTTCACCCAAAGCCAAAAAAAACTTGTCTTTCATGTGGCTGGCAACCTGCGGCCATGTAGTAGCCTTGAACTCACCATTTTCCATTTCTGGGAGTTTTGTGGTAAGGTAATTCAGCATCTTGAAGATGTGAACTGAATTTCAAACTTCTTTGGCCTTGTGGGGTTGTTGAGTAACAGGCCTCTCCTGGCTTGGGTTGACCACTTCATATCTGATGAATGAGATGAATGATATTGAAGAGTTCAAGTGTGGCATTGTCCTTCAACACTGTGAACATTGCAGATGATATGTGGCAGGCATTTCAGCTCTTGCCCTGTAACTCTGAAACACCTCCCCTTGCCCTCAGATCAACCAGAGGCAGTGAATTCAGTGAATTCCAACATGATCAGTCAAATAGTCACATGCTTTATCTCATCACATGTTGCAAAGTTGAGTCACAACTTTTGCAACTTTGGGTGACTTCAAACAGACTCTTATTTTCTTCTTTCAGATACTGACTTGCCAATTGAGTTCTATCAGGTTCACTCAGATCATGCACAGACATGGACATGGACATACTTCTATGATTGTGAATGCCATGGGACAACATAGACACTATGCAGGAAATGAAAAGGGCCTTACTTTCTAAGCCACACCTTGACCATCCTCTCGGTGGCCCTGATTTGGTCACAGATTTGTGAGGCCTTGATCTTGGCATATACATATGTGGTATGCCTTCTCAGCCACCATTTTCAACTTCAGGATGGTAATTTGTAACTCAAGTTCAGCAAACTGCAGCATAACCTGTTTCAACCCCTTGACCAGGACCAAGACCATCTTCAAGCCAAATTATTTGGCCTTTCCCTTGTCCTTGGTATTGGGCTTGCTCTTGGCCAGGGCAAGTTCACCATCTAAGACCTTCAAGACATTGGCCAGGGGCAGCTGGACCTTGCAAGCTGCATACATCCAGTTAGATAGGCCCATGAAACAAATTGATAAAGTGACTTACTTGAAACAGGCCATGGCATGACCCTCACCTCCTTCTTCTTGCTGACCCTTGACTCTCCCCCTCACATGTACTCACACTGCCCTTCTGAGTCAACACAGGTTAGGCATGCCATGCCCTGCCATTTCACCATGCAGGGCACCTCACAGTTCTTGCACACTCAGCACAGATCTGGGTAGCAGTATCCATCCACCATTTCAGCTTCCTCTTTCATGTCCTTTCAAGATTGCTAAAATCTGATTAGCATTTGTGAGAAATCCTTGACTAGGCTGGAACTCACCTTATGTGGAGGGACTACAACCTCAATGTTCTGCCCCACTCCCAACTTGGTTATATTTGTCATCATCATAGGGGTTTCCAATGTCTCTCAAGTTGGCACATCATGCACTGGAGAGGGAGCCTGAGAAAGCCAGGGAGTTTCATTGACCTCCATTTGAGTTGGGGCCAGATTTGCCATTTGTGCCTATTTGTGAGCTCAAGCATTCCATGTGTCAGATGCATGGTGCACTTCCAACATGACCTTGAGCAGTTTGGGCAAGAGTTATTCCACCATTGTGCCTGTATCCCTAACCAGCTGCATCACTTCTCCTAGTTTGGCCTGTATAGAAAGATGCTTGAGAAAGTTGAAGGATTACCAAGGATGAGTCCCCCTTCTCACACCACACATCCTGCTCATCATGGAGCAAATCATTATTGTTGGGTTGTGTCCTTACCATGGCCATGAGCCATACCCATGTAGTGGTGATACATTTCTCAGCAGCAACTTTGACTAAATCAATTGTGGGAGGTGTGTTGTTGAGCTCAACAATTGAGGTGAAGAGGGAGTTGGGCATGGTAGATGAAAGAGAAGGAAGAGTGGTGTGGCAAAAGAAAGAGTGGATCAGAGAGAAAATCACCCATTGTCCACCCATGTGTTTCATCTTGATGTTTGCCTTCATATTGTCCCAATTCAGCCATTATCTTGACCTGAATCCATTTATCCCTGTTTTTGATCACACAGACAACTAAAGCCAAGCCACAACTTATCTTAGGTCAGCTGGGCTGTGGTGACTGAGGACAGTCAGTCTCTAAGTCCTCCACAGATTTAGAAAACTGGTGTTCCCCACTGTGTAAATTTCCCTTTTTCTGATCCTTTAGTCATTGACATAGCACAGATTCCATTTTCAAGCAAGTTGAAGCCAACCCAAGTGTTGTTCATCCATCCTGTCCTGTCTGTCCAATCCAAGTCCCCTGGATCCAAGTCAGTAAGTTCAGTTTCTTTTCTTTTGCATTAGTTTCAATCCCAAGTGACCATGGATTTTTCCAGGTCCATCATATTTAGCTATTTTTTTTTTTCATTTGTACTACATACTGTCACCATCATCATGCCACTCCATTACCATATCTTACTTACTTCACCAAGCCAATATGTACAAAGTCTTGGGTTTTCCCAGACTACAAACTTTGCATCTCAGACTTCAGTTCATATTGAATTCTACCTTCTCTCAATCACAAGTCTTGTCTCTCTAAGTATCAAAACAATCAATTCTACTGCAACCCAAGTCAGTCAAGTCAGGTTGAGCACTCCAACCTGAATGTGAAAAGTCAGATTCTCACCCCTACCAGATGTGAAGATCCAGACTCATATTTTCCAGCTCTACAGTGTGTGGTTATTGATCTACTACATTCTTCTAGTTTCTTGGGTCCCTTTTGATGCAAGTAAACCTGCTCACAATCTGTACTTACACTGTTAGGAAATACATTCCAGGCTTTCTAGCATCTTTATGGCACAACACATAAGTCCTGTGCCAAACCTTTACCCCTCCAGACATGACCCTCTGAATTCCCAGCCATGTCTGGTCATCCTTTCCCTTTGACCTCTGATGTCTGACTGGAGTTTGAGTGGAGTAGATCAGATCTTAACAATGAGTAAGAATGTACATAGCTGATCAGTAAGCTGGAGTTCAGAGTAGTCATAACTGGAGCAGTGCACTGGATGTTACAGTTTACCAGAGCTGTGCTGCACAGAATCAGTAAAATTTACAAGGTGGGACTAAAATAAATGCAAAACAAAGGAGTAATGTAAGGACATGTATGAAGGTTTGGAATAGAGAAGCTGGATAATTGGTCAGATATCACCAGAGGGATAAGCAGAGTTGGATTACAGAGCTGCAGAGTATTCATGAATATGATACTATATGATATCATTTGCTTGATTAGTGATTTCTTCCATACCTGCCCTAAGCTCCTTGTATGCCTATATGTAAGTTCTTGTGGCATTTCTGGTCACAACCTCTTGTCCACTACTCAAGGCCTTTAGTTGCAATAGCTTATAAGCACTATACAGTGCCTCAAACAGCTTCACTAATTGTTTGTAAGTTCTTCTTTGTGTTCAGGGTGAGTTGGCCAGCCATGTATAGTTGCCTCATCAGCTTCACTTATTGGAATTTCAAAAGGTCATGAAGAAGGAAGAAGATATGTATGCAAAGGCTGCACAAACAATTGCATACCATGTTGACCTATGGTGTAATATAATGAATATAGTCTCAACAGTCCAGCTCTTGCAACAAGATGAAGCCAGCCTACACAGCAAGCTAAATAAAAATAAGATCTCAGGAGTTGCCTGTCAGAAATCATTTCATGACATGTGAGTTCTTTTTGCAATGTGTTCATGTGACTGACACAGTCCTAGGCATTCATACAGCACACATGAGAAATAGAAGTATGCAACATGGCAAAATTTTGCAAGTTTCCTCCAGACTTCACAATGTTGTTGACAACCTCAATCAGTCTGCAGAACTTTCAAAGATCTGTAGTATTATAGTGTTTATGCTGCATACATATGTGTGCATACACAGACATTTTGTAAAACTTTTAGATTGCTATACTAATTAGAACCACCCATGCAACTGATACAAACTACATTATGCAATGTATTGCATGCTACTATGTTCTGAATTCCCATGATTTAACTTTACATTATTCTCAGGTGTTTGTCACAAATAAATGTCAGAATTAGGACTCAATTCCTCTACAATGGCTGTACCCAGCATGTGAACTTGGAAATTATGATGCTGATCTGAGACAGTATGTACCATCAGTTCAACTCCTCATTATTCATTCAATAAAAGAAGGAAATATCTTACTTTATATCAGATATGCCTGATATCAGAAGCTGCTTCAAGTCTCTTTTAAAGTGAATGTTTATATAGAGACAACTACCATTCAAGTTTTATATTTCATGGACTTTTCTAAAACTACCTGCCTGTTTGGGTACAATATCCATGTGATAACTACAATATATTTCTAGACTCACCCTTTGGACAGGAAAGAAAAAATGATCATACAATGCAATCCTGACTTATCTGACACCAATTGAGCTTACACATTGCATATGTCTATATTCAGGTATGCCATACATTCCTTTCCAAGTTAAGATGTTGTGAAGAGGATTTAGATATGGTTTGCAAATTCTTCAAGAGAATCAAGGAATAACATTTATGGCAAACTCAATTACTTGCTTATTTACAAGGCTATTATGAAGTTGTTCCAAAATGCACCTGAGGTGTAGCAGAATGACCTTGTTAAATGGTGGAATATGTAAGCAAATCATAGAAGAAAGATATCAGCTGATGTATCATGTATAGAGAACTGTTCAGAGCTTCACAAACACACTGACTAGTAAGTTAGGAGAGAGAAGCTCTGTACCATACATGCCAAGCACAACTGAACATCTGAAGGTCCAAATGAAGGAACATCTCAAGTTCCTGTTAATTCCATCTTGGATTCTGTACTTACTTCTTCTGCCAAACCAGCTATTGAGTTGCAGCATTGGCAAGTCCAGTTGAGCTTCTGAGACATATGCCATCAGCTTCAAAGGATGGGTCATTTCCAGTCATGTGCTTGCCTACTCCATCAACCACAGTAGCTGGATTTTCTTGGGTGACTCAAAATATTTTCTCATCTACAGGTCCAACACTGCTATCTATACCACCTCATGCAACATTTGTGGTGATAAAGCCAACAACAACTCCACAGTCTGGGATAGAAGTAGAAATGGGTTCATCATCAACACCACTGACCAACAGGCTCAAGGGAAAGCATCCGATGAAACTCAAGGCCAAGAGAGGTACTCCTGCCAATGAGGAAGAAACAGGCAATACAATGATTAATACAATATCTCATGAGAAGTTCAAGCAAATTCACTGCAAGTACACTTGATGTGGCTATACTGATTTTCACTGTCCTGGCAGTGTCTTAGAGTCTTTCTATTTTCACTCCATGTCCTTTGTTCAGCCATCAATGCAACATTACCTCACCATTACTCAACCTCTTGCATTGATTTTGCTTGCCCTCCATCACATGATTCCAAATTCTCCCATGCTCCTGTCATTTAATTGTTTGGGATTGTTGTTCATGTTCATGTATTTGTTGGCTCATTGTATAAGGTGGCATGTTTAATGTGTATGTTTACATTGTATTGCATATATGAAGAAATATAGTGGTCTCCATGTAGATGGGATGGATGATAATATAAGGCTTACACCAGCATGCAATTTGAGCCTGTGCTATGGTATTCATTAAGTTGCACAGCAGCATATCTAAAATTTATTACAGTGATAATGAATCATTATTCCATCTCATGTATTGCAACTCAAATATGATTACAAAAGATTATGATCTGTTATTCTATATTATAATACATTATTAATATATCATGATTTTGCAATTTCTGTAATAATCTGTTGCTGTCATTTGATTTACAAATGGTCAAGTGTGCCTATTCTCTATCATGCCCTTCTTTCTTGTGAAAACCAAGTAAAGGACAGTAGTGTCCACTCAGCCACTGCCTAGAAGTGGAAAAAGTGGCTGTTTTTACCTAGGTAAAGGGCGGAAGTGCCCACTATGCACATTGATTAACTATATGGCAGTATACAGTGATAAATGGGCTCACTTCTGCCACTGCAAAGGAGTGGCAAATATAACTGAGGGAGTTGCAGGACAAAAGTGAATTTAAATAGCAATTAGTAGAGGAACAATCACACATCTTTCAATGATCTCTTATCTATTATGACCAGAATAAGTTGGAATGTATAACTACTTGTCAAGGTGAAAGAAGAAAATAAAAGACAGCATATCAAAGGAAATAGAGATATCCAGAAAGATATAGGAGATGTTAAAGAGTATGCATGACTAAGAATAGGAAATTATCTGATTGGGTCAATGAGTAACAGTCAGATCCAGGGTTGGTTCATCAACCCCAAGTTGAATGTTGCTGCTCTGTGCCTCAGTTGGTCCTAGTGTGTTGGAAGAGGCCCAAAGGAAGGTCAGAGGTCATGATGTTTTGACATTGCTTCCTTTTAGAAATTAGATTATCAAATTGTTGTAATTAAGTGAAAAAAATGGTCAGGCTGGCACTTGAACCGAGAACCTCCTAGCTACCAGGTCATTGTAAATATGCTATGAGTGGTTGTTTGTATGGCTTGCTATATTGCACTCAATTCCATTTTACAACACAACTTAAGGATTACAAGATAGATAAGGGCTGGTGGGAGTCAGTCAAATTGTGTAGCTATATGTTAAGGTGAAACAAGGAAATGAAGATGTCAAAACCTCATGATCTCCAGCCTTCTTTCAGGCCCATCTGATGCTCTCAAACCAACTCTGTCACAGAGGAGATGACTCTCATCTGAAGTTGATGAGTTAGCCTGAGACCTGACTGATACTCATTGGGCTGGTCAGATACCATCCATTACTCAGAAGCATGGGAACTTGGAAGTACGGAAGCTCAGAAGGCTCAGAACTGCAGGAACCAGAACCTCGGAAGCATTGGAAGCACAACAGTCCAACTGGAACTTTGTATTTTATCATGCAAACCCTTTTCACTCATACAGTATGTCATGCTATGCATTCCAGACTCTCCTAGAACATTCTTACAGTGACCTCCAAAACTGTTGCAATGTTTGACTTCAACTCAGTGCATGAAGTGCCCTGCAAAATTCCGTGGGAATTCCGCTTAGCTTTGGTGGGACCAAACAAAGTACAAACTCCTAGCTACAAATGGGCCTCTGGGTCATGTGATTTGACCAACAGGCTGTGAAGATATAACCATATTAAATGAACAATACCATTGCAACAGTTTTGCATCTTTTAAGAGGCAAAGCAGAATCACATTGAAATAAGACGATATTTGGTCTCAATTACACAGACAAACAAAGATATACATATAAAAAATATGTCTGAGTTTGAATTAGTTCACACACTTCTTTGTTTTCAACTTTTACCATAATGAAATCCCTCTCTGCTACTTGTTATGATTTACCTCAGACTACACTTTTCCTTGACTTAACGCTTACATACACATGGGTATAATTCCCAACCCGGACATTTATTTCTTTTCATCACCGACTACGATACCTTGACTCATCATCCATTCCAGTCGCACTTCATATAACTTCCACCACTTGCTTCGTCAGTGATTCCTTCCATCATATTCTTTCACATTCCATGCCTGCCCTAAGTTCCTTTACATATATAAACCTGCTTCATTGCACCTATGCTCCTCAGTCTAGTCTTACCATTTCCTACCTTGTCCTCTTTGTTCCCTCTGGAATACATTGTTGTTTCTGCTCTGCAATAAGGGTAGCCTCAATACCCTCTTGCTCTTTGTCACTTTGTATGACCCTTAGTTACCACCATTAACTTCATAGTCCTTGTCATCTGGCCTTAATTGTAGGCAGACTCCTTGTCCACCATTAACTCAGAAGTACCTTGGCTGCTGCTAGCTCAGTAGCAACCCTTGTCGCTGAACCTCGCTAGTAGGTAGGCTCCTTGTAGACATCTTGCAATCATCAAGCTCCATCACCACCTTGTCCATGGTTAAGACCACAGTCCCAATGGTTCTACATCCATCCATCCCCAGGTCAGCCATAACAAAAGACTAGACTCACTCTTTGTACCAGCTACTTTCACGTAAGCCACCACCATTCATCCCTATTGCCCTTCATTGAATCCCCTTTGTGGGAAATCCTTTCATACCCCACATGCACCACCACCTCTAGTGGAAGACTCCTCTGACACTTCTGACCAAGAAGCTACCACCCCTGTTGCATCATCTGATGTACCTTCGAGACCACCTCCAGTCGCCTCCACTGTCCACACTGTTCCATACAATCCTCCACCCACCATCCATCACCATGTCACTCTACAAAGCACCCCCCTCACCTCTGCTCCTATGTCCTCCTTCTCGAAATCTGTTGAACTTCACCTCGCTAGACCCAAGGCCTATGACGGGGACCCCTCCAAAGCCATCTCATGGCTTACCTCCGCCCGTTCGTACATGCTTGTCAACAAGGACATCTACAACACTGATCATAAGAAGATCGGCTTCCTCCTTTCCTATATGAGCAAAGGCCCTGCCAAGTTATGGGCTGAGTTTAAATGCCACACTGCCCTTGAGACCAACAACTTCAGTACCCTCAAGGAGTTCATCAAGGAGTTCAAAGCCACCTTCAATCAAGGCAACACTGAGCAGGCCACCCTATCCTGGCTTGCTACCACCCGCATTGAGAAGATGACTCAACTAAATGACTACATCACAAAGTTCCTTCTTCACGTCGGGAAGGCCAGTTTTACTTATCCCCCACTTGCTGCTGATGCTGCCATTCACCATACCCTGATCCAGTTCTTCCAGATCAGAATTCCAGTTGCTTTTATGCATAGGATCAACTCCATGGATACCGTACCTTCCACCATTGAGAAGTGGATTGCCTCCAATTTCAAGGCACAGTGGGATGAGGGAGATGCTGTTGCCAAGCAACACCACAGAACCTCATCCATCCAGACTCACCAGTATACCAAACTGGCTTTCAGACCTTCCTGTGACCCTGATGCCATGGATGTTGACGTCGTCCATATTCCTAAGATGACTCCTCAGGAATGAGAACATTGTCAAAAGGAGAACCTTTGCTTCCAATGCTGCAAAAAGGGACACAGATCCCTTTCTTGCCCTACCTTCCCTTCCACTCCCATGCCACAAGTCAAGAAAGTGACTAAGGCCAAGATTTCCGAGATCTCCGAAGATCTTCCAAGGCTCCAAGAGATAGAAGACAATGATGACAATGAAACACCAAAGAAGATCACTGTATGAAGGGTTGGGATGAAGGATTTTTGAAATGGGAAGTTACTACAATGCATGACTTCCCTTCTTCGTTTAGTGCCAATGTACTTGTAAACACCAAAGACAAGCAATCAATGAGGATCTCTATTCAACTCATTGATCCCTCGCACTCAATGAAAGCTGTTGACACTTTCACCATCATAGACAGTGGTGCAGATGTCAACTGCATCAACTGGGGCTTTGTTTGAAAACATCACCTACCCACCACTCGTTTAACCACACTGATCCCACTTCATAATGCAGATGCTTCCATCAATCAAGGAGGGTCTGTATGCTTCACCCGCACCCTATTCTCCAATATCAGAGGAATAGCCCAACATTCTGAGTTCTATGTCATAAACTGTGGAAACTCCAATGTCCTCCTTGGTATGCCATGGCTAATCAAGATGAACCCAGTCATCAACTGGGTGACATGTACCCTTGACATCCCTGAATCCAAGGATGAATCAAAGGCTCTATACGAGGCCTTCTCCTCTGACACCAAGCGCCATTATAATCACATCAATTGTAGTGCCCCTTGACCCCCTTGTCATCATATGATCCATGAGGTCTATGATGGATGCCTCTGGAACTTCTGGGACAGAGCTACAGAAACTGACTTTACTGTTGCTTGTATCCAGGACTACCATTACCAACATGGAATGTCCACCAACTGTCTTTGCAAAGCTGGGGGATACTATGTTCCCAACTTCGACATCATCGCCCGAGTCAGTACCGCTACTGAGCTCACTGCCACTGCCTTGCCTGAAAAGGCCCCCATCATCCTTCCAAAGGAATATGAGGACTTCAAGGAAGTCTTCTTCAAGGAAGCCACCAACCACATACCTCCCTCGAGACCCTACAACCACGAGATCAACTTCAATGAGACCTTTATCCCAAAGATGGGAAAGGTCTATCCCTTGTTATCTGATGAACGTAAAGCCATGAAAGATTTCCTTGAGGAAAACCTCAAAGCTGGAAAGATCCGTCCCTCGAACTCTCCCCAAGCCTCACCCTTCTTCTTCATCAAAAAGAAGGATGGGAAACTCTGCCCTTGCCAAGACTACCACTACATCAATGAACACACTGTCCAGGATGCTTATCTCCTCCCCCTCGTCTCCGACCTCATAGACAAGCTCAAAGACGCTAAGGTCGTCACTAAGTTCAACGTCCGCCGGGGTTACAACAACGTCCATATCAAGGATGGTCACCAGTGGAAAGCCACCTTTATTACACACAAAGGCCTCTTCGAACCCACCATCATGTTCTTCAGTTTGTCCAACTCCCCCACCATGTTTCAATTTATGAATGATTCTTTCTGTGATAGGGTTGGCTCATCATCTACATGGATGACCTTCTGATCGCTTCTCCTGATGAAGCCACCCACACTGAACGTACCCACTGTGTCCTGGAACATATGAAGGAGTTAGACCTTCACTTGAAACTGGAGAAATGCACCTTTGCTGCCACCGAGGTTAAATATCTCAGTCTCATTGTTAAACCCAGTCAGATCACCATGGATTCCATCAAGCTTGATGGGATTGCATCCTGGCCTGCCCCTGTCACACCTAAGGAGGTATGATCCTTCTTGGGTTTTGCCAATTTCTACCATCAGTTCATCCCCGACTACTCCTCCATCACTCGCCCTCTTCTTGATCTTACCAAGAAGAATCTCACCTGGAACTGGACCCCAGAGTGCAACATGGCCTTCCACCATCTGAAGGACTTGTTTTTGTCCAAGCCTGTCCTTTAGCTTCCAGATCCCACTTGTCCCTTTGCTATCGCCACCAACGCTTCGAAGTATGCTACTGGTGCTGTCCTCCTCCAGACCAATGACAACAGTGATTGGCATCCCTGTTCCTACCGCTCCTTCTCATTCTTCCCAGCTGAAAGGAACTATGACATCTACAATTGTGAGCTCCTTGCCATCCTCCATGCCCTCAAGGATTGGCGTCAATACCTCTGTGGCACATCCTTTCCTGTCCAGGTCTTCACCAACCACAAGAACCTCACATACTTCTGCACTGCACAGAACTTGAACTGCCATCAAGCCAGATGGCTCCTTGACCTTGGAGATTATGATCTCAAACTTCGCCATGTCCCTGGGAAGCTTCTTGCTACTCCCAATGCCCTGTCATGTCGTCCCAATCTCTACCCCTCCTCCAACTCCAACAATGAATCCACCACACTCCTCCCACCGTCAATGTTCATTCAGCTTATTGACAACTCCCTCACTTCTCTCATTGAGGATGCCTCCAAGTCAGATCCTCTTGTTCTCAAAACCCTCCAATCCATTCCAACAATGTCCCTTTGAACCTCCACGCCCATCTCTCTGACCGGCAACACTGTGATGGCATGCTTCTTTACAAAGATCGTGTCTATGTCCCCACCAAAGACCTCCAACAGAAAGTTCTTCTCTGCTGCCACGACCATGAATCCGCTGGTCACCCCAGATATCTCAAAACCTGCTAACTGGTCTCCTCTGAGTTCTGATGGCCCAGTCTGGCCCACTACGTCTGCAAGTACGTCGAAGGTTGCACCACATGTCAGGCTAACAAAGCCAACACACACCCCACTGTATCCCCACTCACCCCCATTCACTCCACCTGCACCTGCCCCTTTCAGCAGATCTCCTGCGATCTAATCACCGATCTCCCCATGTTACCCATGGGCTTTGATTCTCTATTGGTCATGGTCGACCATGGGCTTACTAAGGGGGTAATTCTATGCCCCACTGTGAAAACTGCCACGGCTGAGGGT
>JBBPTO010000639.1:0-25267 GCA_038094155.1 Pulveroboletus cf. aberrans
GGATCGCACTGGCACTCCGCAGGAAGATTCCGAAGATATCGAGTGCGTGGGCGAAATCAAAGATAGCGACAGTGTACCCGGTCGACGGGAATAGCGATCATGTCCAGGTCAGGTTTCGATCTTGAAGGGCCTCCGTAATCGAAGACGGCGGGGTCAAGTTCATGTGGACCTCGTAGACAATGAGGAGGAGCAGTCTGCTTGAAACTGGGCTTTGGCAAGCAAATAGGACCTCCACCGCCATTGCCACTAGGCGCCCCGTGTTCGACGATCCTGACCTTGATTAGCCGAGGAAAGATTACGAGAACCATCTTCAGCGAGGTGGATTTACGGGGAGGAAAAGGCAAGTGAGTTGCAACGTGGCCATCACCGTGACCTTGTAGTCCGCAACAGGCGAATTCGGTCAGCTTTCTTTCCGATTGGCACCTGACGAGTCTCTGGGATGCGGTCTGCTCCCATTCAGATATGCATAGAGGAAGATACCCATCCGTAAATCCGAACTTCGTCATTTGGACGTCCCGTCGTTGGCGTCGTGCTGTTGAATATTCCAGAGAGGAGTCCGAGTGAATGTTCCTCATACCTCCCCGTTTGTCCTTGAAACAGGGCTGGTTGACTGAAGGTTTAGACCAAGAAGGGCGCTTTCCGGGCTTGCCAGTGTATGAATCGGTAAGAGGATTAATGACCCATGTAGTCAGGTGGTAATTTGCCAGAATCAATGCGACAGTGTCTGTTCAAAGTTCAAATATCGAACGGGCTAAAAGACCGCGGGCAGGCTTAGCAATGCCGTGACCGCGGGTAATTGTACATCTCACCGGTAAAAGTTGGGGAAAGACATTAGATGTAATTCTCGTTATTTTGTTGTTGCTAGCGGATGTTCCATATTCAAGGTTGTCTCGAATGAAATCGTCTAGCACAGAGAAAGTGAAAAGGGTCCGCGGATTATCTGTCGTCGAAGGAAGGAGCCGCTGTCGAAGCAATTGAAGAATGACATCTCAAAGTACCAGGGTACAGCTAGGGATGTGATACTAGACTCCAATAGCTTGAAACTGCATAAATGATCAAATTACACATACAACCTCTCTTGATTTTTTACCCACGTTATTTACTCCGCGCACTACTGAGTCTGTAATCATGTGAGGAATTTAGGAAACAAGATCGGCCATGTGTGGTCACAGACAGACTGGCGGGCCACCTACTATCACCCATGTCATCGCACTCATGACAACGTTCTAGTCCGTTCGATCAGAATCATCTCGGAAATACACTAGAGCCCATCGCGTAACAGAAAGGGCACCATCGGGCGAGGATCCCGTTCGTAGGGTTCCGTGCCAAAAGCACTAGATTCGTTATTAGGCGAGCACGAAGGTCATCGTCTGCAGCC
Organism: Pulveroboletus cf. aberrans; assembly: GCA_038094155.1. Classification (NCBI taxonomy): domain Eukaryota; kingdom Fungi; phylum Basidiomycota; class Agaricomycetes; order Boletales; family Boletaceae; genus Pulveroboletus; species Pulveroboletus cf. aberrans. The sequence goes on from JBBPTO010000639.1 coordinate 1,379, forward strand.
TATAGCTGTCCCCTCAATCTGAGTGGCCTAAACATCGGGTTGCGAATCGACCTGTTCCACAGTGTAGATCCACCTATTTTTAACCCTTTGTTCGACCGATCTCGTTTACTAGGATAAAATAACCCCGTTTTGCGTGTAAAATCCATGGTAGCAAACAAAGTCGACTGAAAGAACTGCGTGTGCTCGTACGAATTTGACGCCAAACATCTCTGCATGCGCTGCATGGATTTCATCAGACCGTGTCCCAGATGACATCAGGACATGAGAATAGCCTTTTTATTGTGTGTGTATGTTGTGCAACAGCTTCTGAATTCAACAAGACCAAACAACGCTCATGTCACCTCCCACCACCACCTCGGATTCGGAAGATGACCTCGACTATGTCCCGCCACCAGGTGGTACCTCATTCCTTTCCCGTATCGCTTCAAAAAGCTGAAATCGCATATAGAACACGACTCGGATACTTCCGACGAAGAGGACCGCGTAGACGACGGTGCGGCCGAGTCCGCGCTGACGGACACAGACCTTGCCGAACAAAAAAAGTGGTGTCATTTCTGTCTTTGATGTGTTCTCCACACTCATCCCAAGTTGTCAGACGACGCGACGCGCTCTGGGCGAGCTTTCAAACGTCCGTGTCTACACCGACGACCGACGGGAACGCCCCGGCGAGCGAGCCTGTGACGGTGAAGCGGGTCAAGATCGAAAAGACGTACTTGTTTGCGGGGAAGCACGTCACGTACGTCTTTCCGTTTGCGCGCTGACCTCGGACTGACGACGGTTCTCACATGCACTGTTTGCACTCTACGTGGACGTCGCATCGCGCTTTTTCCGTCTTTGAAGTGAGATCGTGCAAGTGCCCGAGGATTCGGAAGAGGCGAAAAAGTGGCCGCGCGTGCCATCCGAGTCCGAGGATCCGCCGGTGCCCAAAGGAGGAGGAGAAGCGGAAGCGGAGGGAACGGCGGAGAGCAAGGACGGCCATCCCTCGCCACCGTCTGCTGTCGATCCGAGGCCTGTAACGACATCGCCACCGCCTCCGACGAACGCGGCAACGCCAGCCGCAAAGCGACCTGGCCCTCGTAAGCCACGTACCGTACTCCCCTCGCTGCCCTCCAAGGCATCGCAGGCGAAAAAGATCACGACGCTGGACAAGTCTGCGATGGACTGGCGCAGGCATGTCGATGGACAGACGGGCGATGTCCAGGACGAGCTGGACGCCAATCGACGCGGCGGTGGATATCTCGACAAGGTGGACTTTCTGAGACGCGTGCAGGACAGAAGAGACGATGCATTCGAAGCAAACAAGGCGAACAAACGACGGAGAACGTAGGTAGTCGAGCGAGGCAAATGAAGAAGCATATACATGTACCACCCATATCGTACATCGGCCGGGGACGAGGTAGTTTAGCATAGAGGCGTTGGCGACGTAATATTACACAGTTTGGAAAACGGGTGGACGAATCCTGCCGTCCGACCCTCTCTAGATCTCGAATTCGATTCCTCACCTTTCACGTGGACGAATCTGTGGTCTTGCGACCGTTGCACTTGGTCTTGTGTTCGGACCACGCCGACTTCTGGCAGCTCGCATCGCAATACCTGGAGACGCCACGATCAGCTGCCGATCCTCGCCACACGACGTTCGACCTACCTCGCCTTCTCGCATCCCCCACATTTGCGAAGGACCGCGCTCGGGTTGCCACACCACGAACACTTGTGCAGATCGACCGGGTTCGACGACCATTTGGGGTGGGACGACTTGATGTGCGCAGGCAGGTCGTCGTCGACGTCGTCACCGTTGCGGTGCCGAAAGTCGTGCAGCCACGCGGCGAGCTGGTCCTCGGGCTTGTCCCGCTGAACGACGTGTTCGTGGTCGATGGCTGTGCTGTCAAGCCGCGCGACGATCGGTCCGTAACGTTCGTACGCGGCGCGGTAGCGGATAAATATGGTCATCTGGGCTTGACGAAGCTGCGACATGGGCGGGTCGAGGCCGAACACGGCGTAAAAGTCGTCGCCAATCCTGAGCTGGTCGACGTATTGCTAGGTGGGGGTGAGGGAGGGGCGAAAACGGGGACGGGTGACACATACCATGAGTTCCTTGAGATCGATGGACAGTTCTGGACCCTTGTCGGCGAGGGTGAGTGCGATGTACCAGTAGAGCACGCTCTTGCGGTGTCGAATGTCCGGCGGCGCCTGTGCGAGGTAGATCTGCGCGTCGTCCAGCGCGCTACTCAAAAAAGCCTGTCCCTCGTCCCACTTGCGATCTCCGATGATCGACTCTTGAATCCGACAGATGGCCAGGTTTCCCGCGATCTCGACCGAGCGACACAGAAGCATGTAGTGTACGAACGGCGTGGCGTTCTTGACCTTGAGACCTTTTTTGGCATACCGAAGAGCTTCTTCTAGGTCAGGGCCGAGCGCGAGAATGTAGTAAAAGTAGGGAAACTTGGGGTTACGCTCGATCGACTTTTTAGCGAGGGCGATGGCCTCGGGGATACGGGAGCGCATGACGAAATACTTGAGGTCGAGCATGTCAGCGAGATCTTGGTCCTCAGACCTGTGCCTCTGGCGGATCTCTTTGGCACAGAGGGGCAGTGCATCCGCCCACATGGTGAAAGGTAGCCCGGCGCTGACGAACTCGGGCTTTCCAGTGATGGGGTTGACGGCTTGGAAGCCACCGTCATTGATGGAAAACTCGTTGCGGGGGATGAGGTCAGCAAGAACGAGGCCGAGCTTGTAGAGGTTGCGGTCGTGGACGCACTCGATCATGGCCTTTTGGTACTGGGCGACGGAGCGGAGTGTCTGGGTGGTCTCGCAGCGATCGGTGCCATAGTTGACGATGAGGTTGGAGAGGTGCTCGGGGAGACCATGCTGCATGGCGGTCATGAGGGTGGTAGGATCGTTGAAGAGAACATCATGATCGGGAGTGGACTTGTGTAAGCGGATGACTGCGCCGAGGGCATAGAAACGCGAGTGGAGATCGGGACTGCGGATGGCGGCGATCAAGAAATCGATGGTGGCGGGATAAGCTCGGCATTCTTGGGTACAATGCTGAGTGAGATGGCCGCAGAACTCGAGTGCGTGGTGCAAGAGGGGCAGACTGACGCCGGGCTTGGCGACGAAGTCGAGGACGAGGGGTAAGAGGGTGGGGATCTGAAGGGCTTTTACGTATTTCGCAGCGGGACGTTGGGGTTCGTCGATGGAGGTGGTGATGGCGTGGGCGAGGGTGCAGATGGCGAACTCGGCGGCGTGGAGGTCGTCGGGGTAGTCCTTGAGGACGTTGATGATGGTGGGAGCATGGAGGGTGAGCTCCTTGCGTATATCGCTGCCTCCGTGGTGGGTGACGGTGGTCAAGGCCCTGAGGGCGAGATGGCGGGAGCTCTCCTTTTCGACGAGGGGGAGGATCTTTGCGAGGAGACCTTTGGATTGGACGTGTCAGACAGGGTCGCGGTGGGGGCGATGGACGCACTTTTCTGAAAGAGAAGGTTCCTGAGGATGGAGTCTGCGGACATCTTTGCGTATATGGCGACGACGCCGCCCCTGATGATCTGGTTCCCGACATGGGAGGAAAAGAGGTCATCGATGCGGTTGTAGATCTCGTCAAAGTTGTGGTATATCTTTTTGAGGCCGCTCCTGTTTGTGAGGTCTGGCGGGGTGGGTCAGGGCGGGGACAGGGACAGAGGGAGAGGGGACATGCCGGGGATTTTGAGGTGGTCGCACATGACCCTGACGATGTCGTCCCACTGCGCCTCATCGAGCTCATCGAGGCTGCGGAGTGCGCGGTGGTGCAGTACGGGGGGCAGCGCGGACGGGCCGTTGGCGACCGCGGGCGAGGTGAGCTCGACGACCGCGGGCTTGTTCTTCTTTCCGTTCCTTTTCTTGCCAGCCATGATGGACGTCGATATGCTTTTCGGCAACTACCACGGGTGCGCCTCTCCGTTTTCAATCCACCGCACGCTCACCCGGATCAGGTACTACTCCAAACGCCCCTCCTTGTCGGACCCCCGTCTCGCCCTCCTGCCCTCCACGTTCTTCGTCGCCAGGTCCGTTTTGGACGTGGGCTGCAACGAGGGCCGTGTCACATGCGAGATCGGTACATCTATCCTCGTGTTCAGAACGTTCCACTGATATGCACCAGCACACGCGTGGGGCGCACGCCATGTCCTTGGCGTCGACATCGACGACACTCTCGTCCGCGCCGCCTGGAAACGGAGGCGCACCCTCTGGAGCCTCCAGCGCCCGCCCGCCCACGACGACCCGCCCCCGGCCAAACGCATACGCCTCGACGAAGAGGACGCCTCGGACTACTTCCCAGCATCCTGTGAGCAGAACCACGGTCCGCTTCCCATTCCCAGCAGCGGCCAATGCCGTGACATATTTCCGCACAACCTCGCCTTCAAAACGACAGACTGGCTCGCCGAGGACCCCTCCGGCGACCGACCTACCTACGATGTCGTGATTGCGTACGTATCCCAATCTGCACCTCTCCATCGCTGATGAGTCCGCCTAGATTTTCCATCACGAAATGGATCCATCTCAATCATGGCGACGATGGGGTCACCACGTTTTTCCGTCGTGTCCATCGGGTGTTGAATCCCGGTGGTGCGTTCCTTCTCGAGCCACAACCTTGGGAGACATACGGAAAAGCGCGGCGCATGCACCCCAGTTTGAGAGAGAACGCGAAACATCTCCGCTTGCGTCCACACGACTTCTCTGCCCTCCTCAAGGAACTAGGGTTCGAACCCCCTCAGCATTTGGGCACTCCAGGGGAGGGTGGTGCGTTCGACTTCCATTCCGGGTTCCTTCCATCCCTCATCCTGTCATTCTTTTAGGATTCCGTAGACCTGTCGACCTGTATATCAAAAAGTAATCACGTTTGCGGGTTCCTGATTGCAATCAGATTGGTCATTCACGATCGTGACATGTGACAACCCGTCGTCGTCGGGCTATAACGCACGGAACTTTACACTGCTCGGATCTCCCTGCGGATCTACGAGTTGTGCCTCCCGTGAGCCACCTCCCAGTGCTACGACTTGAGTGATGCGTCTTACATCGCGCGCGACATCAGCCAATGGAAAACTGACCGATCCGAATTAAATCACGACTACAGGACCTGGCTATTGCCATCCGATCTCTGCTCCACGACCACTCGAACGTGGCGCTTCGCGAGAGGCCTAAGAAACTCGATGTAGTAGGTTCTTCCCCTCGACCGAACCAGATCCGTATTCACAGAAATTTCACACAGCTTTCGGATGGATCATTGTGTCGTTCCCTTTCCGTCCGGACGGTGCACCGTTTCTCCACTTCCATTATGATCTACTCGTCCGGTCTCTAGCTCTTGTCTGACCCGATCCGTCGCAATTGGCTCCACGGAGCTCACATAGAGGTTGCCTTTCGTGGACTAGATGAATGCGTCGTTGCTTTTCTAAGCCGGTGCCCTCATCATCTGCCATTTGCGTGCGAACACGGTGCGCAGTGTCCGCGGATTTAATCGAGCAATGACGGACACGGTTGGGGCGCGTATTTACGCAACTTCCGCGCGTGACCGCCCATCGTTCGTTGCCTGACGTGACGTGATTGGTGATTGATTTATCCGATTTGCGATGCACCGCAGGAAGGGTCGGCGAGCTCAAGAGCATGAATAAATTGCCATATGGCACCGAGGTCAACGACGCGTGCGTCTTCCGTCCCGAGCGCCCCTTCACGCTCACTCGCACCCCGCACTTCGTGTAGATCTTGGCGTTTATTCGCTGACCCGCTCACGCTCACTGCAAATGCAAATAAACCCAACAGTTTCCTCCAGAGTGGTTCGACACGGAAGATGTCAAGGCATATCTAGCGCAACATGGACATCCAGTTGTTGCCCGAGATGGGGTCGGGGCCAGTCGGGGTATGTGTCATGATCTTTGGCCGAGGGTCCGTGCGTCACCGTACGGCCTGAGTCTTTCTTAGTCATCTGCTCGTTACATCCGTATCGTGGCTCGTCGCTCACCTTTCCCCTAACGTCGAGCTTCTCTATTCTAGGTACGATTCCCCATCGCCCTCGCCCGTATTATTTAGGATCTCTATTCTAGTGACCAACGTGATCTGTGGCGTGCTTTCGCAGCGGTCTCTAGCGAACCTGACAGTATGACGAGCGAAGGATCTTGGTCATTCGCCGAGCATTTCCAGTCCCACCAGTGTTGGCATTAGAATGGTTCACGACGTCTCCGACCTCGGATGTAGACTGGTGACCAATCCGTCTATTGGTCACCAGTCTACCTCGGATGCTGGCTTAGAATACTTTTTGTCATTTTCGTTTGTTCGACGTAGTCAGCTTGCGGCTGTGTCGACTCGCCGGCGGATGGCATGCGGCGAACAAGAGGTTTTGACTCGCCATCATTCCAGTAGCTCGAAACTATGGAAGACCTCGACCGTGCCGTTGCCCTCGGGCGCGAAGCACTCCGTCTTTGCCCACAAGAACACCCAGACCGCCCCAAACATCTGAACAGCCTCGCATGTTATCTCTCTGTGCGGTGCTCAGAGTTGCTCGAGAACGTAGCAGACCTGGAGGAGGCCGTCGTCCTCGGGCGCGAAGCACTCGGCCTCTGTCCCGAGGGACACCCAAGCCGCTCAAAGAGCTTGTACAACCTCGCTGCCGACCTCCATATGCGATACCGCCTCCTTGGGGAAATCGCAGACCGTGACGACGCCATTGCCCTCGGGCGAGAAGCGCTCGACCTATGTCCACGCGGGCACCCAGACCGGCTGATGCGCCTGGGCAACCTCAAAAATCATCTCGACAGACGGTACACGGACCACCAGGCGATGGTAGATCTCGATGAAGCCATTGTCCTCGGGGGTGAAATACTCGATATTTGTTCACAAGGACATCCAGACCGACTGAAGAATTTGATCGGATTCGCACAATGTCTTTACCTGCGATACCAACGCCTTGGGGCGATTGCAGATCTGGAAAACGCCATTACCCACCGGCGCGAGGCAGTCAACCTCTGCCCACGGGGACACAAAAACGAGTCAGACTATTTGCATAACCTTGCAATAGACCTCGCATATCGGTTCAATCGACTGGGAACAATGCCGGACCTGGAAGATGCCATTGCTCTCGCTCAGAAGGTCGTTGACCTTTGCCCACCTGGTCATGAAGATCGCCAATTATGTCTGAGAAACCTCGCAGTTGATCTCTTCAAGCGGTACAATTGGCTTGGGGAAACAGCAGACCTTGACAATGCCATTGCCCTTACGCGCGAGGGACTCGACCTCTGCCCACAAGGACACCAAGATCGCGTAGAGTATTTGGTTCATCTAGCAAATCTCCTCTCCGCACGCTACGTGGAGCTCAATGCGACTGCAGATCTGGAGGACGCCATCGTTGTCAGACATGAAGTGCTTGACCTTTCCCCCCCGGGACACTCAGAGCGACCAGTGTCTCTGAGATATCTCGCAGCTGAGCTCTCGAGACGGTACACCCACCTTTGGATGATGACGGACCTTGATGGTGCTATCTCGTTCGGGCGCGAAGCACTCGAACTATGGCCTCTCTATCATCCATCCCGTTCAGAGCTGTTGGATGAGCTTGCTGGCTATCTGCGCACTCGGCTCGCGCAGTCAAATCAGTCAGAAGATGAACGGGAGTTTTTTGATCTTTACATCAAATTGAAAACCCTGCCAGAAGTGGTATCATCGTCGGATTTGTTTACAGCCAACGCCTGGGTGGACGCTGCAGAGGAATTTCATCACCCTTCGACTCTTCTTGCGTATCGAACATCCTTGCGGTTGCTCGTTCAGCACCTTGCCACTTTGCCCTCACTATCAAAATATGACCATATTCTCAAACAGCGTACATCGTTGCTCACCGTGGATGCATTCTCAGCTTGTCTCCGCAATGGCGACTCGAAGGAGGCAGTGGAGCTGCTAGAACAGGGATGGGACATCTTTTGGAACCAGCTCAGCTGCCTTCGGTCCTCGCTGAATGAAGTGATTGAATCCGGTCCTGCAGGGAAAAAGCTAGCAGACGAGTTCGCTCAGCTAACGTCGCTTGCACACGGTACGATCGGATCTCCTGATTCCGTGTACTGGGAGCTCGATCAGTTCGGCCATTTCAATGATGAACTCCACAAAGTTGTCATGAATATCCGCAAGCTACGCGGCCTTGAAGGCTTCCATCTCCCGCCACTCTTCTTTGAACTCCAGCTCGCTGCCATTGGAGGTCCTGTCATCATTGTCAATGCAAGTCAACACACTTGTGATGCTCTCATCATTTTCGTTGATCGAGATCCCATCCATGTTCCATTCCAAATCACACAAGATCGTGTACGAGAGCTGTCATCGGAGCTCCAGATGCTTGCTTCTGATTCAAGGACTGCGGACGTGACAAGTGACCTCGGCCGCATCCTGAGGGAGCTGTGGGCAGAAGTCGTCTCTCCGGTCGTCAACGTCCTCTCGCCAAACCATCCGGCTCATTCACGCATCTGGTGGTACCCCACCGCCGAATTCACCCTTTTACCCCTACATGCTGCGGGGCCATATCGGACAGGTCAACCAAATCTTCCTGATCTTTACATTTCGTCATACACCCCATCGCTCACAGCTCTTATTCGCGCTCGACGGAGCGACCCACCAAATTCCGCGGTTAATGGGACGTGTGTTCTTGCAGTAGGTGCAGCGGAAGCCGCAGGCGAGAGCGAGCTTGGTTCTGTGGGTGGCGAGCTGGACACGGTCGGTCAGCGTATTGGGCGTCTTGCCACGTTCACGCAGATCGACGGTCCTGAATCAACCATTTGCCGCATCTCCGAGGAGCTCGTCAAGAACGACTGGTTTCACTTTGCCTGTCACAGTATCCCGAACGTGGATCGCCCGCCGGACGCGGCGTTTGCTCTCCACGACGGACAGCTCACCGTCGAAGACATCATGGGACGCGAGTTGCGACGCGCCGAGTTCGTGTACCTCTCTGCGTGTCACACGATCGTCCGAGATGACTCGGAGGAGAGCCAGAACGAGGTCGTCCATCTCCCGTCGGTGATGCAGCTGGTCGGTTTTCGTTCCGTCGTCGGGACGATGTGGGCCGCGGATGATGCCATGGCGACCAAGGTCGCTGCGACGTTTTACGAGCATGTAAAGGACGAGTCGGGACGTCTCGATCACGCCCGCGCAGCGTACGCGTTGAACAGGACGATGGACGCTCTGGCGGACAGCATACCTTTTGACCAACGCGTTCTCTACGTACACGTGGGTGCCTAGGTGACATCGTTGCTTCCCGTCAGATCCTGTCAGTTGGCTTTCCTTTGTTTCCCTTGCTTTGCTTGCGTTGTGCCTCCCGTCGAACATGTTATCGTACACATTAGTTCCCGACTCGTGAAGTCATCGTTCCACGCGTTCACGAGTGGTACTGGCCATCCCATCCGTGACAACACATCAATACACAGACATTTGAAAGGATGGTCTGAATCTCTCGAAGTCCCCTGGTATTTTAAACCAAGTTTGAGTGAAACACGTCCGAGGTTGGAGCGGAGTGTGCTGCAAACAGGAAGTCACTGGTGCCTGCCTAAACCACCTCCCAATGCGATTGACTTGAGTGAATAAACATGGTCTATGCTCTACATCGTGCGCGCAACATTAGCCAAAGGAAAACCGACGGATCCAAAAATACAAAGTGGATCACGACTGTGAAGCCTGGTTATTGCCATTGTCACATCTGTTCTCTACCATACGACCACTCGGGCGAAGTGCTTCGCGGGAGGTCTACGAAGTAAAGGAAACCGATGTGGTCCTTTCTCCGAGCAAACCAAATGAGGTAGTCTCCTGGATGATCCAACGGACAAATCTCCATTCCACAGAAACGGCGTGCTACTTCTCCTTTCATCACAATCGATTCGTTAGCGATCAGTATCAGGCTGCAGTCCAGAGAATGGTGTAGTCGGTGCGCGAGCGATCAGGGCCGTCAATTCGGAAGCCCGAAAAACAGTGATGCGTGAGTGGATGAGTCAAGGCGGAAGACAGCGCGCCGCGGTTCAAGAGTGGGGGTTGAAGATTTGAATCGTGTCCTGGACGAGACAAACGCGCATGTCACTAGTTCCCTTCCAGTCGACGTTGACGCCTGAGATCCGAGTCACTGATATTCCACAGCACGCAGTCTCAGGCTACTGTGTGGCACACGGAAGCGCCGCAGTGAGGAGGGCAGAGAGTTCGGAGCCAGGACTAGTGGCACAAAGAGTCCCAGCTATCACTCAGTTCACTGTTTACAGAGAATCTGTTCATGATTGGTCATATTGGACAAGTCTTTCGATGACTGGGGACAAAACCTCTGCACAGTAGGCGCAAAATCCGTTGAGTCAGAACACAAGCAAACATAACGACTCGGAATCATCCCAGTGAAACGCACCACGCTCCAGACCCTCACTTGGATACTCTGATTCCATGCCATGTAAGCGATATCCAACTGGGACAGATACAAGACATATCACCCACGATACATTCGGCTCCTGCACAGCCCACGCACGTCAGACTGGGCAGTCACGCCGTTCTTCAGCCGTCGAGGCCATCCTTTTTATCTTGCGTAAGGTGTAAAATACTGGCCATATGATACGTTCTATGTAACCACTTCCATGTCGGTGGAAGGAACTGTGTTTATGCATGGCAATGACGAGCCATGATGTGACCGCCGTCAGGACGACTGTGCTCAAGACGTACGTGGCCAAAGTGTCGAGACCAGGGTTGATCTCTTTGACGTTCATGCCAAACACGCCCTATCGGCACCATCATGAACCATGAGTGCGATGAAAAAGATCTACTCACAGAAAGGAGAATGGCAGGTAGGAACAACATGAACAGGTACGAGTTCTACTGGCCATCGATAAGCATCGCAAACCTAAATGGCAAGCGTTCGTGACTCCCTTGCTTCATGGTGGTAGAATCCCAAATGGTTGTCTTGGTCAGAACCTGCATACTTTTATTGATTTCGATGTTGATGGTAGCGGAAACCTGGCCTTATTCATGAGAAACACCATGAAGAGTATAGCGAGAGACGAACCAGCCCCATTAAATTGTCCAACTGATCCAATTGCATCTTTCTCTGGTTCTCTAGTTGCGTGATTTGGAGCAGCAAGTTGGTTGTTTCCAATGCCAAGAGATCTTCAGAAACATTTCGTTCATCATCGGTGATTGAAGAATGGTTCATGGCCGGGTTGGCGGTATCTCGAACGAATTCGACCGATTTTCGGAAATGACAAAGAAGTTGTTGGTAGTACAAAAGGTGGCCTCTCAGCTTGTGCAACTCTCGCATGTACATAATGTGGTATTCGGAGTTGCTAGCCCAGGTAACTGGGTGATCTTGCTGTGAGAACCATCTGAACATAAGTAGGCCACGATGGAACAAAATATTACGAGCTTCTTGCCCAAGATTTCGCCAAGGGTCTCGAGCGTCGTGTCCCATGCGTGCAGGACGTACCACAGGATGGCAAGAAATACAAATGTTGGATCCTTCGACTTTCCATAGATCTTCTGCCAATATACACTACCACCGGTCTGTTGCACAAGCAGTTGAAGGTGTCGGGCCGTCGACCTTTGAAGTTGCCTATCGTGGTGGTGTGATATGATGACGCTGGCGTCCGGTTTGCGAACCATGTGTATGGCAAGCAAATCTTGTAGCAAGAATTTTTCCTCTGAACATTCGGTCGTCGGTGCGTCATATACATATTGCGAGGCTGGCCCGTACCGGAGAGAACGAGAGGGGCCATGGGTTCAATGTCGTGTCTCGTATCTAACTCCAAGTCAGTCATTGCAGTCCTAAGACTAAACAACCGAACGGATGTCTGTGATAATGCCTCGACGAGCCGCGTAGGTCGTTTCGGCTGAAAAAGGACTCGTTCGTTCGGAATTATTAACTACGCGTACAAAAGGGAGGACGATGGTGATATCTGGAGAGCATGAGCCGCGCACAGACAAGGGGTCGGACAGATCACGCACGATCCCCTTCTCCACGTATTAGGTTTTCCTGATATCGCGATGGAGTCCAGTTTGCAGATGAGGCAAAGAACAACGGCTCGATGTCATATCTGGGTGCCGTGAGGATGGAACAGGTGCTCGTCACAAACTACGTACACTTCTCCCAATATCTGCAGCATATCCAAGGTAGTGTTCTCGATGAAAAGGGCTCTCAGGCGGAGGCCTGAACTGCCTGGCTATAAACGTCTCAGACTCGTGTAGGTAAAAACAAGACACTCACTGATTCCTGTGGATGGGTTACAGCATCCCAAAACCTCTTTACCCCAGGTGGCTCCGAGGGTATCCAGTTAGTCACCTCGCTACTAGTAAGCTTCTTGAACTTTCCATCTTCAGCCACGTCCACTTTGTGTATTCGACATCCGTAGTCATCTTTGCATATCGTCATCATACGACATCGGTATATCTGGCCTGGCGTCCAATTCCCAAAACGGCTTTGGGGATATCCGCTCCACGGCTTATCCGGGTCGCGGGTTGTGGGGACATCACGTTCATCTTCGTCTTCGTCCATCCACAGCCACGGTGTTGATGGCGCCGCATGCCGGTATCTGCACAAACATTCAAAATTTTCACTGAGAGATCACAGTGGTAACCCTACTCACTGGGGCGCTGGTACCCTGTTCTCTTGCACGAAGTCTGCCACGTCCCGAGGGAACGTGATTCGGATGGGGATTGTTGTGGACATTATTGGGGAGAAGGGTAGTGGTGAGAGTTGTGTTGCCTAAGATTGGTGCTACTGGGGCATCTGGCGCTCGTCTGCCAGTTCTCGGCAAATTGCCGACCTAAGCAAGCGAGAAGACCAGTGCTCAGCACCGGTGCTGGAAGTGAACCACCACCACCACCACGCCTGCTCTTTTTTTTTCCCCACTTTCCTGAGACAATGCTGGCCAAGTTATACCAAAAGCCATTGCGATCCATAATGCAACGTGGTGAGTACTGCCAGTGGGTGCGACAACGGGAACGATAATGCTTACAAGAGGGAAAGATTCGACTGGGAGGAAAAATCGGCCCACCTCAAGCAGCAGTAAATTAATAGAAGGAACAAAAATTGAAGGTTGACGAAAAAGTATATCAAAAGTGCGATGCTGACGACGATCCAAGAGCCAGATTCAGATTGCAATACTAAGTCCTCTTCTACCGAAAGGGGCAAACGATTGATCGAAATCGATAGTCGAGATCGGATTTGGTCGGTCGCATTCCTCATTGACGGGAAGCACGTCGTGGGTTGTGGCGACGAAACAAAGATTCGATGCTGGCAAGTCATAGATGGCAAGGAAGTCGGGACACCGGTGGATGCGATGAGCATTCTGACCAACACTGTGGTGTCGCAAGATGGCAAGTGGCTCGTAGCTGGGACTCACAGCGGTGTAGTGATGGTCTGCGGTGGTACGAGGCACGAAAAGGTGACTGAGTTCAACGCACACAGTACTATTGTCAATGCGGTGGACGTGTCCCCCGACTCGAAGCGAGTCGCAAGTGGATCAAAGGATGGGACAGCCTGCGTCTGGTCACTCCCAACCGGCAAGCAACTACTTGGTCCACTGCCACACAATATGATGGTAGTTGGAGTCAAGTTCTCACCAGATGGGCACTTCATCGCCACTGCTACTTGGGAGTGCCACTCCATTCGGGTTTATGACAGCCTGGATGGTCACCTCCTTGTTGACTTTCCAGTTGAAGCCAGTTCGTTACGCAACCAATCTCTTAGCTGGGGAAGTGATAGCAAGCAACTCTTTGCACTATCCAGGGATGGCAACATATACTGTCTGCATATTTCCTCTGGAACAATGCTCTGCAAATGGACCATACCCAGCAATAATGAACCCAGATGCATTGCACTGGCCAGGAATGGTACCTTTATTGCAGCCAGTGCAGCTTCATCCATCTGGTTCTGGGACACTACCACACTCAAGCCAATTGGATCTGTTCTCAACCATAGCCATTATATCAGATCCATGGCTATTTCAATGCAGTACAACATTGTGACAGGTGGAGACAAGAAAATCACCATTCATGATCTTTGTAGTGTCCTTCCATCACCCTACTGTGATAACATAAGCATTGAAATCTCATACAAAGGTTGTTTTCATAAACTGACTTGGACTTGGTGACTGTCGATTTGCTGTAGAGGCTGCATGAGCATGACACCTGGTCCATGAAGTTGAAAGAGGTTGGGTTAGATGAAAGCATTCAGACCCACCACATACAGGATGCCTGTAAGTGCATGTGTTTATTAGTGCCCTTACTCTGATTCACTGAAAGTGATGTTCATGTTTACCAGATGAGGAAAAAATTGCAGCTCTTGAGAAAACGGTTGAAGAACTCCATGACCAGCTTGCAACATTGGAAGTTATGACAAATAAGAAGGTAGATAGCCTCAACAAAATCATCAAATCCCTGCATACAGAACTTCATATCAGGGATGAGAATTCAAGTGTGTTCTTGTTCCTCTGGCTTGCATTTTACTGATAGATTTGTCAACCATGTAAAATAGTACACTTTGACCAAACTGTTCAAGATCTCCATGACCAACTTGCCAAATTGCAGTGTGTGGCCAATGAAAGGGAGGATAGACTCACCCAGATCATTCACACACATGAGATGAGGTGTCAGTGTGAAACTCTATATGCCCAAGGCCACATATATGATGCTGTGGACTCACTTGTCAAGATCATGGACATGATGAACACCATCAATGATGACTATCTGCCAGGAAGAGCTAACAGGTTGTTCAGTGATTGGCTTACAGGTGAGTTCTGATATTATGTATGATGGGCAGTAAAGTATTTAATCTGCACTATCAGGGTTCATTGACCAGTGTGTCATAAAGTTGCAGAGGATTGGGGATGATGCTCTGAGTGCAGAAAAACATCATGAAGCATTTGCAGCCTACTCTGCTGCACTGTCACTCACTCCCTCACCTCCAAATGCTATGGTGGTGAGGTGGGCCCAAACATTGTTAATTCATCATTCAGTAGATGATGCTCTGGGTAGGGTGACTAGTGCTAAGGTATGCCTTGTATGACCCCAAGTTAGATGATGCAGTTGAACTCAATAGTAATTATATTTCTATTCAGTTTAAGCTTCCGAGATTCTATATTCAGCAGGCAATCTGTGAGGCACTTGAAGAGGATGGTCGCATTACAGAGGCAATTATCTGTTTCCAGCAGATGCAGAATGATTCGGAACTGCTAAGGAATGCAAACACTCACAATGAACGAGTACAATGGGAACTTGGTGAGTATTGGTAGTAATGGTATCACGGTAGTACTGGAGTGGTATTTAATTTGGACATCTTTCCAGGTTTCAAATGGCGTTGTGTGGGCAAGCTCGAAAAGCTTGGAGATGCCGAGATGCTGTTGAAAAACTATGATGCGGCCATTGGATGTTACTCGGATGCACTGTTTCTTGATCCGATTGATCCTCGCGATATCCTCATCAAATCTTGCCAGGCACGAGTGAGTCTGTTGGAGGGAGCGCTTATTGATGCCAATAACGTATGGGTCACGGTGTTCCAGTTTGCACGCAAACAATCTTGCTGATTCGCTTTCAAGTTGGTCAGCATGTCAAACTCGACCCGTCATCCTACACAGGATACAAGAGGAAACATGCCGTATTACACGGACTGGGGTGTCATAGGGAAGCATTCAACGCATTCCAAATCATGCTGTCTAAACTCGAGGAATCATCTGATCCACATATCTGCAGTGAGTAAAGGTATCGGGATCTTACCTGACACAATATGTACTATTTACTTTGTAGACCTTCGTCTTCAATACATCGACGCAACGCCTCTCATTCGAGGAGTGATCGAGCAGACCATTCGTGACGGTCCCCAAGTGCTCCTTGACGTGCCCAACGGCTGTCTCAATGATAAGATGCGCCAAGCAGCAGCTTTCGAGGAACTTCCAATGTTCGACAAGTTACGGTCTTCGATGATTACTCGGGAACGGCTCGACTACCCACGTATTCGAAGAGAGGTAGAAGCGTTTTATCAATACGTGATGTTCTCGCACAAATGGCAGCCGGGCGAGCCAACGTTCCAGACGCTCGAGAACGGTTCGGTTTATGGGCTACCTGCATCTCCCGCAAACTGCAAACTGCTTCAGTTCTGCAACATCGTGCACTCTCTTCACTTCCACTGGGCTTGGAGTGATACGTGCTGCGTTAACCAGGCCGACAAAGGTGTTCAGCAAGAGTCGGTAGTAGCGATGTTCAGATGGTATCGCGGCTCGTCCCTCACAGTTGTTCACCTCTTAGGTGTCCTCTCTGAGTCCCAGGAGTTCGGCTGCCTTTGGAAGAGCATCTGGAACACTCGTGGGTGGACATATCAAGAATACGTTGCCTCCAAGGTCGTACAATTCTACACTGAGGACTGGAAGCCATACCTTGGCTTAAGTATGTTCAACCATAAGGAATCACCCATCATTCTTGCGGAGATGAGAATGATCACAGATACCGCCAATGGGGGTTTGGAGCGCATCTGGCAACCGGGTTTGGACAGGGTTCGCGAGAAGCTCCACCTGGCCTCTGCGCGTCAGACGACACGTCAAGAAGACATCGCGTATTCGTTGTTCGGGATCTTCGACATTGCACTCCCAGTAATATATGGGGAGGGCAAGCAAGCGATAGGGCGTCTCCTGGAGCATATCCTTGCACGTTCAGATGACGTGTCACTTCTTTCTTGGGTCGGGATCTCAGGGAGTCACCATAGTTACCTCCCCAGCGACCTCACCGTTTACGACCAGGTCACGCCGCCACATATTTCGCGGCCGTTGGAGGAAAATGAAATAGATAGCATGATCATTGCCTTGCGCTCGACGTCGCCCGACCTCTCGCTCATTATTGAATTGTATCAGCGCCTCTACAAACTCCCCCCGTTGTCTCTTGTCGCTGGTCGACTGAGGCTCCCCGGAATTGTTTTCCCCCTCCACAACCTCGCTCCCATCTCCGGATCACTTTCCTCGCCCGATGTTCCTGTATATCGTGCGACAACCTCCGTTCTCGGCGACGTCGAGATCAGGACCATAGACAGCATCAACGGGACAGAGGGTTTACTTCTCATTCATCCCTGGCTTAGCCTCATTCTCGATCAGGATTTCTCACGTGGAATTGCTCGCTTTGACCTACCTATGCGGGCGATGCGGCTTGCAGTCAGACTGAGGCAGCCGTTTGGCGCGCTGCTGCTTGCCCCACAGGCGCGTGCGCAATACAGACGTGTCGCCACGGATTGCTTGATTAAGGTTAAGATTCGGGAAGAAATACCGCTGGCCGATTTGATAGACTGCATCAGCCAGGTCGACCTTCAGTAGTCGTGGATAGATCACACTGGGTCTTCAATGACGTCCGCTGACAGTGCATGGCGATGTCTGAGTAATTACTTATGTCAGGATAATAGAGGCGCAAGTAATGCAGTGGCAAGTATCTCCGAATATTGAACGACTGACCTGGACCTCATCCAGGTCCAGATAGTTACTGCACTGTTGTCCCTTGAGCTTCTACATCGACTTTAAAGTCCTGTCCACGTCCAGTCATTAGATCTGGAGCACATCTTCAACTACGTACGTTACCAAAACCGCGTCCATCAAGGTACAATAAATATGTACATGCCAAATAACGGCGCGAAGATTGGTCGTATCTCCACGCTCCGAAGGTAACGTACCCGGGTGGCCATTTCCACAATGGGGAGTCAACCCCTTTTCGAGTTCGGCCCGCCTGCGGCGAGCTCACCCCTTGCTATTGGCCAAACGGAGGGAACAATAGAGTTTCACTCTTAAAGCTTAAATCGGCCGTTTCACAAAACGGAACGCCCAAGCTCAAGGGTTACTGAACGGCTTCAAGCGGCAGGCATTCAAGCTTCGATTCTCAAGTTCTCTTCCTGAGTGAGATACAAGGCACCTGTTACACTCCCTTGGAATTGGACGCACGCATGGCGTAACATGAAACCTCAGGCTGACGCTGCCCACCCTAACGACCGACACATATTAGTACGGGATGCCAGGACGGCAGAGCTTAAAGAACTCAATGACTTGTCAAGTCTTCCCCAGTTTCGTTTTCCACTTCATCCCACGGCACCGTCTGCTTCTTTGCCCATGTACTCTGTCAAAGTCTTCGTTGGACTCGTCACTGCCGCTGCACTGGCGTTCGCCTGCCCCCCAACAAACGGTGACTGTCACGCGATTGGTAAGCCCAATTACCTTGTCATCCCTGCGGTGCGCTGCTATGAGGCGTATTCAACAGGTTGTGTGCCTGCGTACCCATACGCTGGCGATACCGTTGGGGTATGTGTCAACGGATGTCCTTGCAACAGGTGTTATGGCCTCATCAACGCTGGTGGCAGCTGCACTTACCAAGGTGAACCCGTTCTACTTGTGTTTCAAGCAGTGTGCTAAGACATGGCTACGACCATAGGCTGTTCGGGTTCCCCCTCTGCTAGGGGTGTTTGGGGATGCACTGCGGGGATTTATAGCGGATGTCCTTGCAGACACAAGTGATTACTATGATCTGGAGTAAACGCGTGCACTGCTCTATCCATTTCATTAGTTTTGCGTTTTCAGTTCTTGTTCATCATTCCGACGTAGAAATCTTACTGCCAGTGGTGTAGAATAGAATGTTCTCTGTCTTTCAGTATGGTCCCCAAAACATGCATGAGATTTATCAACGATCTTGTCCAGTCATACTTATCCGGGGGGGACTGAACTGATGATCGTGGCGAATCCGAGTTACTCTGGGGTCTGAGGACTTGGGAGTGGGCGTGTACGTGGTTGGTTTCGTATTCGGGCGGTGTCGGGCAACTCGTCAGCCCCAAGGGACTGGAATGAATCAGCGAGCGCGGAGGGCGATCGGCCGTCGATCTTCTGTTCGGGTCAGGTTTGAGGGAGATGTCTAAGAAATCCGGACAATGGCAACGATCATGCGGAGTCGTTGCTGAACGCCGCATCGACATGGCGAGTGGGCCGCCGCGCCGGCACTGCTGATCCATGAGGCGGCGACGTGATCCTCTCGAATCCGGCCGATGGGAGAAGTCGTCATGTGGGCCGCAGATGATGCCATGGTGACCAAGGTCGCTGTGACGTTTTACGAGCACGTGAAGGACGAGTCGGGTCGTCTCGATACGCCGGCGCAGCGTGCACGTTGAACAGGACGATCATGGACGCCATGGCGGACAACATACCTTTTGACCAACGCATGCCCTACGTACACGTGGGCCCCTAGCTTACATCGTTGCTTCCTGTCGGATTCGTAACATCAATATATTTGAAGGGATAGTCCGGATCCCCTTGAAGTCCGTTGGCATTTAAGATCATCGAAGGTGGTAAGAGGAGCGTATCCGAATGATGACTCGGATACCACACACTGATTCAAGTCTTACGATGCAATTGTCCGCCGAGTTTCTACAGTCCTGCCCACGCCCACATTAGATCTAGAGCGCATCTTCAACTACGTACGCTACCGAAACTGCGTCCGATCCCGCACCAAGGTACAATAAATATGCACATGCTAAATAACGGCGCGAAGAAGACGAGGACGAGAGATATATAAAGTTAGATGCGCTCGTACATGCACACGTACGCCTTGCTCTTGAGCACCTCCTCCAGCGACGCCAGTCGGACGTGAGTGTCACTTATGAACGCCCAGTCCCTCGATTGCACGCCGTTCGCGGTCGCGTTGCCATTCTCCGAGCGCGGTTTCTCGCTCTCGGGTCGCGTCTCGGTTTCGGGAACATGGGGCGTCGGCGGCAGCGCCGTATATGCGACATAGTGTCCGCCCAACTGTAACACGCGTGAGCACCCCACCACCGTCGATCTGACACCACGCCAACGTACCATGTTTCCGATGTGCACCACCACCGCGTACAACCGATACATGCACTGCGTCGGCCGCCTCGTCCGGCCTCTCGTCACCGCCACCTTGCTGTCAAAGTAGTCCTCCCGCCTTGGCGCGAGGTACGGCCCGAGATCCAAGTACTCGGGAAACGAAATGTAGTCGTCCATCTTTTTGAATCCAGTCGAAAACGAGACGACGGGGGCCTTGGACACCTGTTGGAACCGTTTCAGGTGTACGACCAGGATCGGCGGCGGCGTCGCGATCAGGTAGCGCTTGTAGGCAGGTCGCAACACGAACTGGCGCGAACGCGGAACATCAGAGGGATGGCGGTCACGTTCTTTATCTGTCCGGAGACGTGAATCTGGAGGAGGCGAGGGAGAAGGCGAGCGTGGCGGCAGATGTTCTTGTGACGCATCGGGAGACAGCGTCGTTGACGCTGCCGAGGAGATATCCGAGTAGACAGAGAGCTGTGTTTCACTCTCGCCTTCCGATATCTCGCTCTCGGTGTTGCTGCTATCAGCGCTTCGGGGTTCTTGTGTTCGGTGATGATCAGATGGCGCGGACAGGGATAGTTGGAGGGACGAGTCTGAAATGGCAGGCGTTTGCGTTGGCGCGGCGTTGCCTCGTATGGAGACGGGTTTCGCTGTCTGGATGGATATGGGTGACCCGGGAGTGTTCGTGGATATAGGGGGAACGCTCGGCACCCCTTCGGCCAGTGTGTCGTCGCTGACCGGCGACATGAGTTCGATGGGGTAACCATCGTTGAGCTGAAGTGCTGGGGGAATGTGTTTGTGTGTCGACGACCCGCACGTGGGAGATTGTGTTAGTATCGATGGGGTATCCCGGGATATCTGGGTATCTTGGAGAGACACGGCGGAATGCGATGCGGATGCAGTACTGGAAACGGCAGAGCTGGTGATCGTTGAATTCGGAGACAGACGCTCGCCGTCATCTTTCTCGTCCTCGTCGTCGCTGTCGGTACATGAGTCCGGGTCCTGCGCCGATCCCCCCGCTCTATGGTTATAAAATCCGTTGGCAATCTTCCAACAGCGACGACAGCGGACGGTGTTTTCTCCATCGAGGATCTCGACGGAGGTGAACAATCGAAGACACTCTTCGATGCGGTTGATCTGATTGACCTTGAGAAAGATGTTTTGCGCGGATGTCGACGATGGATCCTTGGATTGCTTGAAGATCGAAAACGGTTTTTGGATGTTGGGCGGGTTGATGTCGGCAAGAATGTCTCGCAGATACGCGGACTCTTCCGCGCTGGGTTTAGACGGCCGTGGCGGTTTGGTACTCTTTGAGTGCGTCCCTGGGCTCGCTGGGCGTGAAATCAATGGGAAACGTGGTGTTGATGTGCTCAAGGGTGAGTTTCCCGAACGTTGTGTCGGCATGACCGAACGCTTCACGTTGGTAAGTTGGGTTTGGAGCATCTCGTTGACGATGCTGAGCGACGTCGACTCTCGTTCGGGCTGGAGTGGTGGTGCGGCACCATTGGTGGCATCCGGTGTGACAGGCGCCAAGAGGACACTCCCTTCGTCCACGCTTTTGGGAGACAATCCAGACGCGACAGATTTCTTGTCCTTGCGCTCGGCTTTGGGTCGCCTGGTGAGACCAACCGAGACGGTGATCCGCCTGCTGATTTTGGCCCAGCTCTCGTCCCTGTCCTTACGATCCTTTCCGTTTACCTTGTTGGGCACGATGATGGAAATGTGATCGGACAAGTCCAGAGGTGGCTCAGGCACGAGATTCTCCGAGATAGGAACTGACGGCAGAGTGACATCCGTCAGGGTGCCTGAGAGGGAGGGCGAGTCGAGCACCGAGGGTGGTGAGAGTGTTTGCAGGGCAGCATCGTCCCTGATGTGGTCTCCGGGGTCTTGTTTTTGATCAACGGGCCCGGCGATGATCTCGACGTCGGCGAGATCGATGCTCCGTCTGCGCTGGGGCCCGGTGCGCTCGGGACTCTCGAGACTGGACGTGTGCATGGGTGTGGCGGGGACCGAGGACGCGCGGGGGCGAGGGGGAGGGGCGGCGACGTAGAAGGCGGTACCGATCTTCTTTGCAAACTGCTTGAGCCTGTCGCGCTTTCGCTCGCGGACATAGTCCTCTGGCTTCATGCTGAGACTGAGATCGGAAAAGTCTTCGTAGGTGTGGGAGACGTGCTTGCAGGCCTGGCAAACGAGAATGCTGGCGAGCTTGCCGCCAAAGAGCATGTCGACAAAGGAAAGGAGTTGGTCATCTGCGGGATGGAGGTCGCGGCGGGACCGCTTTCTCTGCGGGGGGGACCGTTGCTTGATGACCTGCGATGGTGCACGTCAGCGCGCCGGAAGGAAAGAGAGTGGGATACGCACGTCGTTCTCCTCCATGCGGATCGCGTCGAGGAGCTGGCAGAGAAACTCATGGGCGTCCTGTTGTCGAAAGTCGAGGTACTGGTCGTACTTCTTTCCGAGTACATCGAGGAGGTCTCTGGAGGGGACTCAACGGGGTGTCGCCGGATGGGGAGGGAACGCACTTGGGGCTCACGGTCTCGCGCTTGCGGTTGTTCTGGATCTGCCATGCTGTGTGGAGGACTGCGAGGAAGTGGTCTCCGATGGGGAGTTGGTCGGACCAGGGGTGATCGAACTCGCCGGCAAGGCCGTGGCCGTTTGTGAGGACGGGTGAGCGGCGGGACGCGAGTGGTCGCCGGAAGTAGACGAGGTGCTCGAGGTGCTGCGTGGCGATGAGCTGGGGAGAGTGAGCTATGATAGACACGTCGGTAGTCTGCTTACACCTTGGAGGACCGAGTTCATGAAGCAGGTATTGCCGTGGTTGGGCAGTCCGGGCGGGAGCAGCGCCGTCTCCTCGCGTGCCCGACGCGCTCTATACTGCTCCTGCGGCGAGGGCGTCTTTTGCTTCGCCATTGCGGACGGACAAGTCGACTACCCACTCATCCGCTACTCTACTACCACCCCCTCCAGGGGGGTCACATGCCACGCAGCACACGTCCGAGGCGCGTCAACAGCATCCCGTTCTCCGCCTCCGTCCCGACCGACATGCGCAGGCACCCGTCGCACCCCGCCTCGTCGCCCCGGTACCGCACCACAACCAACTCCTCCCCCGCACCCCTTTCCTCCGCCAGCGTCTTGTAGATCCGATTCGCCCGCCCTCGGTCCGGCGCACCCCCCGGTCCGTCCAGGATCGGAACCAGCACGAAATTCGCGTCGTTCCCCCCAATCACCCGCCCGACGCCCAGCTCCGCCAGCTCCTCGAGCCCACGTATGATTTTCCCCCGCGACGCGAGCAGTGTTCCGATCTTGTCCCGCATCCCCTGCACCGCAGCCGGCTCGAGCGCAGCCAGTGCCAGGTGCGCAGTCGGCGCGGAGATGTTGTACGGCGCTTTGGCGTTGCTCAGCACCTGAATCAACGGCGGCTGTGCCAAAGCCACACCCAGCCTGTGCGTCCGAATCAGTACATGTGCCCCCTCCCGGTCCACCACGTGCTGCGCACCGGATGCCAGCCAGTCCGAAACTCTTGCTCAGCGTCTGCATCACGCACACGTTGGCATACTCTTTGATCAGCGACGCCGCGGACGCGTCCTCCCCCGCGAAATCGATGTACGCTTCGTCGACGACCACGATCCCCTTGAAGGCCTCGTACTCGAGCACGGAACGGATCGCAGACACGGAGAGCGTCGTCCCCGTCGGGTTCCCAGGAGAGCACAGAAAGACGAGTTTGATCGAGGGGTCCTTAGCCACCGCTTCCTTTACCTGTTCCCTTCGTCAGCGCACTAGTACCCAATGAGAAATACTAGACCGACAGCGTCGACTCGCAGGCTAAACCTCCCGTTCTCCCCGCCCTCTCCCTCTACTCCGCTCAGGTTTAGAGGGCACCGAACGATCCCAATGTCGTTGACCTGAGCACACACCGCGTACATCCCGTACGTCGGAGGCGTGATCAAGATCTTTTCTCGTCCAGGTGCGACGCACACCCGCATGATCAGATCGATCACCTCGTCCGACCCGACCCCGAGAAAGACGTGCCTTTCGTCCGGAATCCCTCTCAGCGCCGCAATTCGCAACTTGATGT
>JBBPTO010000640.1:0-25247 GCA_038094155.1 Pulveroboletus cf. aberrans
GGAACTAAACCCCTACCTATCACTCGAAACTAATGGAACCACCGTGCCCGTCATCCCATATCAGCTCATCCTCAAGATATCCAGATGGTGCCAGGCCGCAGATGGCAAAGAGGCTTTGCAAGGGCATTCCCCACCTCTCGAACCACAGTCTTACACAATGGTCTCACTGCTCGCTGGCACCCGTACGTCGCCCGAAAAACGCTTTCCTCCATACGTGGCCAAGGATCCCGAGGAGGAGCAGCGGCTACGGACCAACGACAGAAAGGCAATCGCTGCCTTAGTAAATGCCGTCATGAGCGTCGTCGGCACCGGCGTCGCGACCTGGTGGGCGAGCCAACATACTAGCATGCGACTTGAATGGGTATGCAGAAAAACTGCCATGTCCTTGCCTAGTTGTCAAGCTGACGTGACGTTCGACAGCGAGCGTTATCGGCCGTGTTCGCTGCGCTGGTCGTCGCCTTTGCTGAGATCGTACTCTATGTGGTTTGGGATTCTCAACAAGCATCGCGGTCTCACCAGTCCACTCGCAAGTATGCCATAGTCCGGCCCAAGGACGTTACCGAGAGCAAAAGTGATTCCTCGGACGCTGTTCCTCAAGCATCGAGTACGGCTGTTGGAGACACGAACATCCGCCATCGGACTACGACGTCAACGACAGAATCTGACATGTCATGATCTTTGCTACTACCACCGAGTTGGCATCGGGGGGTTCGTGCTGGTCTAAAGAATATAGTCTTATGCGCCAACTTCCCGCGTGAAGGAGACTGATCCTATTTCATCCCAAGCAAGGGACCTAATGTCAAATACGTATTGCTTGTGATTGATGAACTGTTTACTCTCCGCAGCGCTTAGCCCTTCTTACCCTTCTTTTTCTTGTTGCCTGATACTGAAGGTGGCGGCAGCTCAATAGAACCTCCAGCCGCCTCGGCTTCGGCACCTTCGCCTTGTTCGATCTTTGTGCGTGCCTCCAAGAAGAACATCACGTCCCTGAGCTGATCTTGTAGCTCGGATATCTTCATGTCTTGTTCCTGTTTGTCCTTCTCTGAGGATTCCACCTTTTCTTTCATCTTTCCGAGGTTCATGAGTAACCCCTCACTGACCGCCTTTTCTTCCTTGAGCTCCTTCTCGAATTTTCGAGCGAGCTCGGCAACTTTATCCGTCCGCTTCTCGACCTTGCGCTTTTCCCGATGGATAGCGTCCAGTCTCTCCTCTTCTTCGTGGAGACGCTGTTGTTCCCGTGCCTTCGCTTCGGCTTTTCCTTCCTCTACTTCACGGTCCAGATTTTTCACCATGCTTTGCAGCTCGTCCACCTGGGTCTTTAAGTGTGTAATCTGTTCCTCGTAAAAAGACCTCTGAGAGTCGAGTTGAGACGTGAGCAGGTATGAGTATTCAATACCAATAGCCTCTATCTTCTCTGCGCTAAGAGCATCGGCGGGACTAGGCCCCAACGCGCCACCGTCCCTGGAGCTGGTGCCCATGGAAGACGAAGCCGATGGAAGCTCGACCAGCTTCCCATCTGCTTTGTTTTGGATCAGTCTGTGGACATACCCATCACCGGCATAATCCCAGACACGCTGGGTCTCCAACTCGAGGGCATATAGATGTGTCGTACTTTCATAGTGGGCTTGGGCATGCGCGCGACCATAGCGACCACAACCGATGTTACCACAAATGAGACATATCCAAAGATTCGTTGTAGACGGGCAGTCGGCACAAGTTGAGATAGACGGCGTGGCTGCGTTCGCAAAAGGAATGGAACGCGAACGCGATGTTGTGGGATGGGAAGAGAGCAACGTCTGAGAGTATCGGCAGACGGGACACCTGCGAGCGAAGTGTGAATCGTATTCAGAAAATTTCGAGAGTGATGCGCGAACCGGCTGTCGCCCCATTTGCTGAGACACATGCAGTGGAATGTGTGAGAGCAAGGAACGGTGATGAGACCTGTGACCGCGGAGTCCATTCTTTCAAGGCACACGGGACATGTTGGAAGCTCGTATGTCTGAGTCTGTGGAGAGCCCAGACGAGATATCGCTGCAGACACAGAGTCGTCCGTATCGATCTCCACAGATAAAACGCGCACGACATGGCACGTCTCAGGCTGGGAATAGATTCGAAATGACTGCCCGAGCACACCAGCGATGTACTTACATCCATGGAATTGAACGGCTTCCCATTGTAAGCTTCTGCGAATTCCGTTGCTTCTTCCGACCGTCGAAATCTGATGAGAGCCATCGAACGATTTGGCATAGAATCTCTGCAAGGAATATTCTGAAGAGTCATTATCAGCTGAAGCGATGATATAACTTGACCACTGACCGAACCAACCGAAGATGAGCCATTCCATCTGCGGCGGGTGCCACGAATGCAAGAAAGTCCGAGGGCGTCATCCACGCCGGAACAGCGAGAACCCCCAGAGTAACCCCGTCTTCCAAATCCACCTCCCTTGCTGAGGGGGTGGACATCGGTTTGTCAGTCTCAAGCTGTCTGTCACAGTCGCGGTAGACATGCACGACCCCCTCCGGTAAGTTGGTGGAGCCTGACTTGGTGCGAGAGTGTGAAACGAAAGTCGCAGTAGCAGGCCCTGTCATCGAAACGGTTTGAGCATTGTTAGGGCCACTACCAAGAAAGCGTACCTTTGACCTCCTTGTTCGTCTTACCAGCGTATGTAGACATACTCTCAAAATCAATCCAGTCCAGTCTGATGGGGCCAAATCGGTAGTCTCTATGAACGAGATTGAAGATCGCGTTCCTCCTAGTTGGCCTTGCGACCTGAGATGGAAGACGCTCGAATACTGACTTCGGCAAGAAAGTGTCGACGATGGGGGGATGCAGCTGAGATGCCTCTGTTTTTCCCTGCACGATAATCCGTACGTGATAGCCGCGCATCATGTCGCGGGGTGGTGGTCACAGTACATGTTGCTGGCGAGCGAGTCGGACTGGCAGGTTGATTGCCTATCGCGGAAAATACGTGGCGGAAACACCCATCAGATGATTTTGCCTCGGGCAATGATGACCAGCCCCGACACACTCTCTGTCAATGCAAAACTTTGTAGGTTTTGTGACGCATTTCTCATCGGGAAGGATAGGGGTGGCATCGCAACGGTGAATGTCACAGCGGTATTGGATAGTATCGCTAGCGACCTTGCTAGGGATGAGGGTCTCAGGTGGGTACATACCATGCATGGGGTCAGTCTGCTGATTTGAGGATAGGGTACAAGTTGGAACGGATAGCCCATCCATATGGCCTGGTTTCCACCGGGTGTGGGATACACTGGTTGAACAGGTAGCGCTTGATGAAGGCGATGCGTCATCCCGATCTCTCGTAACGAGTCTCGCGAGGTTCACTAGAAATCTCGTTGCGGCTGTACCAAGCAATCAACAGAATGCATTGTGAGCACCCATAACCGTTTCCAATGGCAATCAGGGCCGACCCGGAACCCAAGTGCGAGCGAACCTTCTGTGCGGCGCATCCTCCACGCTTACAGTTCTTGGTCGGCAACACAGGATCCGCAATGTGAGCAAACTTTCTTCGTAGAAGCGTAGCAACAATCCAAATACAAATGGTACAGCATATCCTGCCGCCCGTATGCTAATCCAGACACTGTCAAATATGGTGACGTCAAACGATCGTCTGATGACCCGCCTATGGGAGACTTACCTGAATCTCCCCGAGGAACAAGTCTTATTCATGTGAGTGTTGACCTGGGTTTGGTCATCCTTCCCTTATCATCTGAAGTCGGCTGTTGGCCTCGCCAGATGCTCGGACAGTTTTGTCCCTCCTCATACTCTTGGTCAATTGCATCCACGAGAGCAACTACCGGCGGTACGCAACCCATGCAACTCACTTGTTCTTGACCTTATCGGGCTATTCCAAATAGACAATTGCTTTCTGAAACGCTGGTTGGTGCTAGGATATGCATCGCACTCTTGGATCGTATGGTGGCTTTGTACGATGCAGAAGACTCTAGCGACGGAGGGCAAGCATTTGACTACGGGTGAACTTGGGATTCCCATAACCCTGAACTAATTACTGAGCGATTTGGTTAGTTATCATCTATTCGCACACTTGTTCGACGGTGGATTTGCTCCGAAGTTGTATGCAAACTTGAAAGTGTACGTTCTCCTCCGTGACCTTTTCAGCCATATTTGATTCACCATACTAGAAGTGCGGGTGAAATAATTGCGCCCCACCAAACCACACTACTCAAACTACTGGACTCGTACCTCCACTCCGCGCATTCGCTGACAGCACTCGTGGGTATGTGCCCCATGCTCACAACATGCTTTTTCGAACTTTGCAAGTATTCTACCGACGCAATCACAAGATCGATCGGAGCGAAGTCAGGGGATGTTGTCCCCGGACCCAGTGACGAGTTGTCAGGTCAGGGTGTCTTCGACCTTCTACTACCAAAGGTGTGCGAGGCACTTGTCTTGGTGACCCAATGTCTTGTCAGTGCCATGCTCGAGTTCGAAGAAAATCGTGTCGGGGCGAACTCGAGTGATGAATCGTCGTTGCTGATCCGCGCAGCGGTTTCATTGAATGGTCAAGATATAGCAACATGCGCCATAGGCAAGTCTTGTGTCAAAAACCCTACATGATACATGACAGGGTGACTGAAGTTAGGGTATGAGAACAGAATTGCTACGAATCCTGAACGTTTTCCTTCCGTGGATCAATTTTGGGAAACCAGTTTCATCTCCCAAGACGGTCCAGAATATTCCTGGGATTACCGATCCGACTGGGTTTTCATACATAAAACGTGATCTCGTACGATTGCTAGGTGTCTTGTGCCACAAAGACAGGAAGACACAAGATTCTATTCGAGATTGTGAGGGTATCACTGTAATCATGAACATGTGTGTCGTGGATGAACGGAATCCCTGTGCGCCAACCAGTTTCCCTTCTGATCCTTCTGGAATGACATAATGGTTAGACCTGCGTGAACATGCTATCTTCACACTTCACAATCTCCTCGAGGATAACGAAGAGAACCAAAAGGTGGTATACACTATTCAACCTTCTGAAAGATGGGATCAGCATGGAATGTTACAGAGGTAACTGCATCAGTGTGTACTACACATGTTACACCTTACATGATGCATGAAGAAGCAGAAAGACGGTCAAATATTCTACTCTTCTTCATCTTCTTCAAAGGTTAACGTCCTCTTCGTCTTTCGCGTCCCTGAGCCAGCTTTGCGCATTTTATGTTCTTCTTCTTCCTCTTCACTCTCCACATCCATATCATGACTGTCTTCGCCTCCCATGGAGTCCTGAGTCTTTCTTTGTCGCTCTTCCTCCTGTTGTTGATCTATTTTTGCATCCAAGCGATCCAACGGATCCTCTTCTTCTTCTTCATGGCGACGTCGCCTTTTGCTCGAACCTTCACCAAACACTCCATCTTCGTCCGATTCATCTGCGACAACGAAGTCATCTTCCTGATACTCCCCACCCTTGCGCGCCTCCGCCTTTCGTTTAATAGCACGCGCTTCATCTTCATCATCGGAACCTTCATATTCAGGCCCTTCATCGTCTGTCCAAACATCGTGACCTGAACGTTTTCGTTGCCCAGAGCTCCGTTTTCTGCGCGCTCCAAAACCTGCATCTTCTGCTTTCTTTCTAGATTTGCGGGCAGAAAGTTTTAGTAGTTCCTGTTTCTCCCGTTCAGGATCCATTGTGGGTTCAGGAGCCATGCGCAATCGCGCGACTTTGCTGTGCTTTTGGCCAACTGCACGCACTAGCATGCGATGGGTCTCAGACTGCATACCAGTTGGTCGTAAAGTCATGTAACCAGTGATGACGGCTTCTGCCTGCAGAACCTCGGACCTCTTATGTTGTGCGACAAGGTACGTCAAACCTTGAGATTTCAAGCCGGATGACTGCGAGGCTGAAGGTACACTTTGGGATGTCGGCTGTAAGCCTCCGATGGAATGGCGAACGACACCGCCTGAAGTGTCGACAGTCTGGTTGATGTCAAAGAGCTCTTTGCCTAGTAAAAGACTCAAGGAACCATCAGACCAGCGGATGATCCGACTGTTCGATTGGCGTTTCTGCATTTTGTGTTATAGAAGCGCCGAATTGCATAGATAGGCACGTACATCCTGGCCAAATTCGTCCTTGATCCATCTCCACCGTACTGTGTTTTCTACCTTTAGCTTTATGGACATGCTTTTCTCACGAATGCTCTCGTTTGGGTGGGAGTCTTCTTCGTCTTGTTCAGGACCCACATAGGTGTCAGGGTGAAATGGTTTCGAGTCCACTTTAACAAAATTGGGTACGCGAATTACCCAGTGCTAGGACAGCAATGAGCATCGTGTTATATTATGGGTGAAAAATAATTTACATCACCGTCAGAGGTCCTCGGAATAGGAATATTCGGTATAGAAACATTGGCTTCCTGAATTTGTTGCACCACGGGGGCCGGCTCATCGTTCTCCATATACTCCAATGCCCTTCGATGGTCCTTTTCCGCTTGCGAGAGTTCATCGGAATCATACCCTGATTCTGCAGGTGTAGCAGCCAAGCTACTGTGTACGCGCAGGATGAGCACAGGGGATGCTTTGTGAAGCGAGTATGAAAACCCACGTCTCGGATTTCACCTGTCGGGCCTCGTCCGCATCCTGACCAAAAAGGTCGTCCATTACTTCCTCTCCGTCGTCTCGATGCACCACAGCATCCCCGGACACGGAATTTGGTTCCGCTTTGACTTCTGGCTCATTGCCCAAGGTTTTCATGTCAACATCTTGGTCAGCGTGGGTAACGGGGGACAGAGTCGAGGAGTAACTATGGTTGTAGCGCACGTGTTCTTCAAGTGCGCCCGCCAGTGAGGACATGGTTGCATGCACTAAGCGCCAAATTTGGTTGCCTAGCAGCCTCAAGTTAGCGGGTTTGCCAGTATCAGCCACCACTCCAACTTGTTGTACTACGTACATGTGAATGTACATTTTTACTCTTCCCTCCTCATGTTCTCGAATCAAACTCTCCTCAAGTTTTCGTTGCAGACGTAGTGCCGTTGCGCAGGTTTGCTCGGTGCGATGCATTGACGCGGCACCGATCTCCGGTCACTGGCAGGTGGCTGTTACACTTTCAAATTCCAGTATAGAACGAATAATTTAGAACACTGCCTGGGCGGGTCTCTCGAACGAATAACACACAAGGAAACTTGCTCCAAGCTCGGAATCGCGATATTAGTCGGCGGGCGACACAAATCTACTAGTAGTGCAAGGGGTGCCGTAATCTGAACCTAACACTTCGATAGTTGGGTCACTTACCCTTTGCGAACGCCGGCTTGCCAGCTTCACGCGATCTAACTGCTTCCCACAGCAACGTGCTGTAGATCTGTGCGCCAGTATGTGGGCCAGTGGTTACGCATATAAACCTGTTCACTGCTGAAACTAGTCCATCAACGTTGGACATCCATCATGGACAAGGATTCATGCCTCTGGTCAGAGCCATACCCCAGCTTTTACGGTCCGATGAGCACCGACGTTCACGACGCTGGATCGGGCGACATCGGATACGATGCTTATTATTCCTCCTCGTCCACGGGCCTCGCAGGGATCGAAAACTTCGTGCATTCCTCAGTGAGTAGAATTTCATTCAGGTCACCACTAACAATCGTTGAGCAGTCATAGGAGATGCCTACCGGCCTTGCTCATGACATCTCTCTCAGTAACACGTCTTTCACTCAGAACACGCCCTTTCTCTCTCCTGACCATATGTCAGTCTGCCAACGGCAGCTAGCCAACGGACAACTGCACATCAACACTCAGCTGAGCCCCTTCCAAACGAATGATTCAGACAGCTCCACTACATCAACGTCTTTTCCCCCGGTACCACACACACCTTATAATCAACCATACCCCAGTTTTCAGCCATCTGTCCATAATCTCTCACCCCACTCGGCTTCGGCGGAAATTGTAATGTTGATGCCGGTATGCACTCCGAGATGTTCGGGCCGATTCAATTCTGATTTTTCTGGCTTACAGGATTCAGAAAAGTTGTCCCCATTCCCGGCTTCACCCAGATCACTTTACTCGCCAAACTTTGAAGAGGATGTTTGCGATGATCCTGTCTCGTCCCCGCCCACAGAAATTGTAACTTTTTTTGACTGATACCACGGGTAACAGTTAATGTTACCCCTAGGACGTAGTGACACAGTTTCCCCACATTATTGAATGGAAGAGGGTAATCGAACTGTGCGGAACGAATGATTTCGTCCCACAAACGGTGTATCAGCCTTACACCGAAGCGGATAGGAAACGGTACATCCAAGACGTGATGTTACACCAAACCGTCTTTTTCTTCTCTGAGGATTCATCCATGTGGGGTGTATCGCTCGATGACGCCTTAAGACAAAGGCTTAGGCACCTGAAAGATAAGGAAGATCGTATGTTTGTCGGGTGCGGTCCCTCTGTGTCGATCCGCATCCAGGTATGCATCGAGGCACTTCCTCAGTTCATTGTTAACACATTTCTTCAGTGGCCTGGCTACGTACCATGGTCGAAACAAATCCCGACAATGGACTTCAAAACTCCCAAGGGCCACATTACCAGAGCTAAACTTGCTAAAAATATCGCAACTTGTGTCCGACGTTTTGCAGAGGTAAGTCAAATTCAACCCCTGTACAATTGATTTCTTTGACATGAACTTTAGGCTATGCAAGGCAAACCTATGGAAGCAGAGTCCGATAGAAGATGGAAAATCGGAAAACAACATATAAAGGTGGAGGATCTTATCCTCGTGTCTCTCCACCATGTATCGAAAGGGAGTTGGCAACCGCAACTTCGCCTCCGCCATCCATCCCCGCATTTCTTTACCGGTGGAACGAATCTGTTCTATTGATTCCTGCATTGTGGTCATCGTTTCGTGGAGATGTTTTTTTGCTCAAATCGTAAATCATCCAACAAAATCTCTTGCTGGCTGCTTTTATATTGTACTACTTTTTCGATGGCGCGCTTCGCCTGGCTTGCTAGCAGCCCGTCGACTCGCTTTTTTTGGATAGCCCACATCGGACTTTGTCAGTCTCCTGTTTTCGTGATAATAAAACACTGCGTAGTAGAATTATGGCCCGGAACAGGAGCTGTTGGTTACAAAGGTCCTCAGGTTCTCAACAATACAGATCCGAAAATTCCGGGCAACCCGCAAGTTAAGTGCTAGCATTTCGTCTCTGGGCACATAGACTCTTTCTCCGAGGAGACTTTCACTGAACCGATTCAACTGAACATCAAAATTAAAAGGATGTCCGCCAACTTGAAAGTCACGTGTTCATAGAATCGGTCGAGCGCGTCGAGTACCTTTACCCGGGCTGCGGGTCAGATTGACCTTGATCACTGGATACTATTCCATGGTTGGTAGCTTGCATCGAAAAATACGGTGTACCCCATCCCCCCGCCGTCATCACCCCACATGACTGGAATGCGTTGAATCCCACAATTGACCGAATGTCGGTTATCTTCTATGCCGACCAGACTTGGAGTAGGCGTCTACAGGTATGCGATCAGTGAGAGCGTTGCAGGGCTCAATATTTACGGGCATACATCGTTGGTTGTATAGACTCTCCGGCTTGGAAAACCTGATGCTCAATATGTCCTGGAATCGGCATACGCACCACCACTTCATGGTAAATATTGCCAAGCTGTGACTATCAAAATAGTACGACTCTGGCCGAATAGTTGTGAGTAGCTGTGTCTCGAGGGTCAGGTAGTATGCGTGTCCGTACTGGCGTTGAACTCTTGCTTTTTTTAGAACCACGAATGGGGACAAGGCTTCCATGAACGTGACTCATTAATGACTCCAAGTCGGGTCCTGCTGTGGGTCCACGCCCAGATTCGAGAAAAAAGACTGCTACGATATTGTTTCAGGTTCACTCTCCTGTGAATCATTTAACTGCTTTATCAGATTCCATTAGAACCTGTCAGTGAAGATTTGGCATTAGAAACTGCAATATGCCTACTCGCGGGAAATAAAACTCGGAATATTTCCCTATCCGTGCACAGTATGGAAATCAGCCGAGTTCATTTGAATGTTGAATTCGGACTAGGAACGTCCTTCGCGTCTGGCAGACATCACCCGTCCGTGCTCTCGGCATGGAGGAATTACCGACCATGCTGACACTGTATTGCTACTCTGTGTAATTGGGCTTCAGGTGTGTCTCCCGCTGGCTGCCTTTCCAGGACTGTTTGCATGTAAATCTATTTAAATTGTTGTGTTGACTTGGTTCCTCCCTCTCACCCCCCGTCTTTTACAGCCATTCCATTATTTTCGACTATGCGTGACAAGGCGTTGGACTGTACATACCAACAGATCCGGGACAACGCTCAGCCCTTCTTGAAGTCCAATGCTGAGTCACTCCCTAAAGCGACAACTTCGTTGTCGTCTTCTTCTTTCCAGGTAATCCCACGAAGTTCCTTTCGTTGGGCACTAATGCGTGCATCACAGAGTTCACATGTCTCTAGAAACCGTTCCAATGATTACATGCCATTTATTCCCAACCATCTAAACTCTCATATGGCTACTGGCGCGATTTCCGATGACACTAGTATCCATAATGTCACCTCCCAATGGTCTACATTGGCTATGAGCCAGTTTCTCTACCATGAATCTCCTACACTAAGCGACCTCGCATTTTCGTGCTTGAATGAGATGTACAGGGGCAACCCCTCCGCAGGACATTGCCCTGTTTTGGCAACCCCGAAGATGCTCCAGATTGACCTGCTAGCGACTCAGGTTAACCTCAATATGTATGGTTCATGTTGTGGACTGCTCACCCCCTGTACTTTTCTAGGTCCCGCATAATCATTCAGGAACTGCCCCGTACCTCAGGCCCATCTCCCCAGGGGGGCAACGTACCTCTCCAGAGGGCGTCCCGGAGCTACTGTCACAGGTGAGACCGGTTTAGTCAGTATCAGAACGGGCCGGTCATTTACATCCCTGCAGGATGGTGGTCAGAGCTCCTCTCAGGAGTGTTACACCCTATGGAACAACATCTCTACAGAGGCTATCATTGTTACCGGATCAAAGAGATTCGTCCCACAAACATTGTACAAGCCTTTCACAGAGGCGGATAAAAAACGGTACCTTGAGCAAGTCTCTCTTTCGGCCCCGATTATCTTTGTGACAAAGGAACCCCTTGAGTGGGGCATCTCACTCAGGGACATCAACAACGGAAGAATGCAGTGTCTCCTGGATAAAGACGTTCTCGTCCTACAGAATTGTGGACCGTCCGTTTCTATCAGAATCAATGTGGGTCTTGCGCACTAGTTCCATGGAATGTAGTTGACGACCAAATGAACGTTGTTCATTAGTGGCCGGGATATCCCCCGTTCAAACGTCAGATCTCGTCGCGAAACTGGCGTAAAACGAAAGGTCCGATCACGAAAGGAGACCTAGCACGAAGCCTAGCTAAGACTACCAGTCAGTTCATTGAGGTAGGCCAATCTTGCAATGATCTATCTTACTACGGAAGCAAGACTTAACGGGTTTGCCAGAAAATGTCAAACAAACCATTGGAGTTCGGTGCCGAAAGGGGCTGGGAAGTCGGAAACCAGCACATTACAGTTGAAGATCTGGTTCTAGTCAGCCTCCACCACGTCAGCAAGGGAAGCTGGCAACCTCAATTCCGCTTACGGCGCAACGTAGTAGTCACCAACCGTGTCTTTTCACTCCAACGCCAGGTCGAATAGATCTGTCGTCATTACTTCTCTATGACCAAGTTTGAATTTATTGGATGAACTCGTAGTGCGGCACCAGTCAACCAATCCATGCTCTCTACTAGGGACATGAACCCCTAGACTTGAAAGTTTGGTATAAGACTCGTAGCATCAATCATTACAAAATAAATTCAGATGGTCGCTGGTCCAGAGGAACGTTCGAACTTGGGGTATAGAATTAAACTGAGCAGGCTGTCTGGAATGTAGGCGTATCTTGCAATATGCTGTGCGAATCATCAGTTAAAGCCACTTACCCCTCGGTGGAGGCCAGTCGTCGTTACTAGCTGCCTGCCCCGCGCAGGTGGGGTCCCCGGGAAAACTAGGATTTTTTTTGCACGTTAGTTATTCCCATTACTGTAATCCCCCAGATAGAAAACAAGGACACAACGTTGGAGGGCGGCTCTAAGTACTTAACGTCGGAAGGCCGTCGCCACGTGTTTTGTAATTGTAAATGCCGCGGCTCCGATCCCGCCGGGCACTGTCTGAATCGTGTCTGCGCGAACGCACTTGTTCTCTAAGTGCGACTCGTAACGGGGCCGCGAGCCGAACAACTTGAAGCACATGGCATGATAAGTGACTGGTAAGGATATAACATGCTGGATATAACAGGCGATTTGCTTGTTCAACGTTCGACTTGTGTTGTCCTTTCATCAACAAGGAACAAAAGAAGCTCAAGCAGACGGCCATAAAGCCTGGAGTTTTGGATGGCGCAGATATTCCCTGGCAATCACGTTTTGCCCCCCGCCTTCAGGTCGCTCCTTTTTTCCTGATCAATCTATCCTCGATCTCTTCCACTGTATCAAATATTTGAGCCATCGTTCAATTCTCAACCATTTTCCAAGTATCATGAACCACAGCACTGTTGCTATCGCTATTGTTCAACACAAGGTGACGATCGTCCAAGGTGAGATGTGTCCTCCGGATGTTGCGAGCGGTCCATTTCCTGACTCGCTACCCAAGCCGCACGATCTCACAGCCGCCGCGATCCCTGGCTGGACGTGTACGCCTATGCTCCGTTTGGTGAACGCCTCTTCCTGGCGTCGCAGGTCCCGCATGCGCGCATTGCACCGTCCGATTTGCTCGTCGTCTTCCCCTTTCGTACCCCTACTTCGGACATGATCGAGCTCCCTGCGCAAGCCTATCAAGAGTACCTCGAGCTGAGCACAAAGTACCAGCTCAAGCATGAGAATATGTGGCGTCGTTGGAAGGCTAGATTTTACTAAGTGTCGCGACGCCACTGATAGTCACCGGTTGGTGTGCTGTTTGGACATCGCTCCAAGGACACGGTGGGATTTGCATCATGCTTTATACCGTTTTGATATACGCTGCGGTTATTATCAATACGCGCTCATACTACACTGTAGCTCTAGACCCCTACCTGTATTTTTACCTCTGTTCATGTATCGAATAGATTTTCTTGCCAATCTGTTGCTGAGAAATCTTATCGTACTATGGCCCTGGATAGATGGGGCCTCCTCCATCGAACCAGCGTAACCACAGTGACGCCCGTGGCATTGACCATGTAGTCCAAATAATAGAAACGCATGGGATTATAGTAATAGAACAGCAAGACTGAAGACAAACACCAGATAATAAAATAAGCTACTCATCATGCAGCTGGTGAAGCGTTCGGGTCTCTGAAGACCTAGAAAAATCTAAGTTAGCGTTACAGGCTGGAGAGCAGCCAGGCAAAACATACCTTCAAACTCCATATGTCTGCAATCCTCCCTGCTGCCTGCAATTCCGAAGATGCCTCGCCGGCTCCATCGTCCTCAGTGACACTACTCGATGACCCTTGCAGCTTCAGTCCTTGCTCGTTCGCCAAATGCAACAAGCAAATGAAACAGAAGCTTGTACTGATTTCCTCCATCTTGTCCTTCGGATAGCACTTTTGGAGCCCGGATATGACTTGACTAAACTCCCGTCCTTCCAGAGGATCAGTCACGGATTGATCATCGAGGTCCTGGAAAAGTTTAGTTATGACCGACATGGATAAGAGGGAGAATGTCACCATTTCTTCGTCGTCTTGCTCTTCCTTCTGAGATACTTTAATATCTAACCCCTTCCAGATGTTCTCCTTCAATTTTCGGACATCCACACGCTTCGCGCGTTTCGCATAGCTGACGGACTCGGGGCGGACACGTCGAGTCATGCCTTGCGTTCCCGCTAACAGGTCCTGTTCTCCGGCGTCCTCTGGTACAATGCCATCGCCATCGACGTCACCTTCATACAAGTCGTCGAATGCAGGACCGTCGTCGTCATCGTTGAAAAACTGGGTGTTAAATGGCACTGGAGCATCGCCGTCTGATGTGCGCATCAGAAACCTCAGCCGAGTTGATGCAAAGGAAAATGTTTACCCTCGTCGCCTTCTCGAGCTAAACGGCCTGCCGCTTGGTCTGCAGCCGCCTGGGCCCAGAAGTTCTCGTCGACTTCACCATCTCCGGCATCATTGAAACGAACCCGTTGTCCTCGCATTTTCAGCTTCGGAGATGAGTGGATGTGAGTGTGGGTTGGAATCAGGACGCCAGTACACGCACAGAAAACTTGGGCTTCAGGAACAAGGTCACAAGCTGTCTGCTAGAGAAGTGCATATCGTCCGGAAGCGTGTGTGTATCGCGTTTCTCTTCCTTTGCCTTCTTACCCCGGCCGCCTTTCTTGGAAGTCGATTTTGTTGTTCCGTAGTTTGGCAGGGTAATGCCAGCCCCACGAGTCACGGGAGTAAAGAGCTCGTTCGACAACGTCTTAACATCCTTCTCGGATGGCGTCAGGAAGTCGATCCTAAACGCCTCTTTCTTCTCCCGTCGCGGTTTGATGACATCTGCCTCGGGTGCATCCGCTGGAAACAAATACGTCAGCGAAATGACTTGATGTTCATCATGGCTCACGTTTTCGTATGACTTTGCGCAGTTTCCAGTGCTCGGGACCAGCCCAGTTCTTCATAATATTTTGGTCAAAGTACCCCATAATGCTACTGTCGCCATCTGCGTCCGTCATAGCCATGGCAAGATCCCTCTCGGTTGGTATTCGACGCGGGTCAAACGGAACGAAGGTTCCTGGGCGGAGATTTTGGCCTGGTTCAGCGTCAGTGTCGGGAGAACCGTCGTGTCCACTTCCATAGTCATCCCCGCCGAATCCCCCGCCGCCTGCATAGTCATCATTTACTGCTTGGTCGCCTTGGAAAAAGTCCTCAGTTTGAGGAAGACCGCCACCATCGACATCCATAGTGTTATCCTCAAATGTATTGAACCCTGGTTCGTTCCCATCGTCGTCTTCCCCGCCAGCATGGGTATCGTCCTGATACAGTGTAGTATCGTCAAGCGTGATGTTATCGTGGGTGAACGAGAAGGCCGCCAAGGAATGTGCAATAGCTTTGTCCTCTAGAACCTCCAAGTCAGGGAAAAAATGACCTGCCACTTGCGTGTTAGCGAGATACTCGTAGTGGATTGAACAGTCACCAACTTCTTAGATAACTCAAGTCGACAGCATCTTCGGGCTCGAGTATTGGCTCCTCTTCGTCAACCACCTTGGCCATGGAATCGCTCGCATCAAAAACAACGCGCAGGCCACCATCGATCCCGACTCCTAATGCGAGGTGATTCATTAAAAGCCCGTGCGCGCCACCCTCGTCGAAGTCAGCACATGTCTTTTTAAACAAGGGGTCGACGCGAAATTCGAGATCCAGTTTTTTGCTCCGAAGCTGACTGACATCCTTGGCAAGAGTCGAATCGGGTCGGTGTGTTTTCTTCTTCTTCCGCGGTTGAGAGGCATCATGGCCATCGGGATTGTCTGAGGCAGCTTCCTCCTCCTCTTCTTCTTCTGCCGCTATCTTCTCGTTCGCGAGGTTGCTCAGCAACTTGCCGGTCTCGGTGCCCACGCTGTCAACGCGACTGGTCCAGATTTTGACACAGCCGTCAAGCGTGCACGAAGCACGCTGGAAATTGATCGAGTTATCAGTATTATTTCGGAGGAGAGACATATCGTGGAAGTAGTCGATGAGTGCAAAGT
Source organism: Pulveroboletus cf. aberrans (assembly GCA_038094155.1). Lineage (NCBI taxonomy): Eukaryota > Fungi > Basidiomycota > Agaricomycetes > Boletales > Boletaceae > Pulveroboletus > Pulveroboletus cf. aberrans. The sequence continues at coordinate 15,715 of JBBPTO010000640.1, forward strand.
TCCATGAATTCGCTGCGTTTATTTTCTAATAGGAGGTGAACATGCAAGCTTAGTTGACAAGGCAGGACTTACATTATCTGTAGCCATCTTCATCCATTCCTCGAAATTCGAGTTCATGACGTCTAGAGGCACATTTATAACAGGAGGAGGGATCGCCGAGTTGAGCTGCTGTTGCTGTTTTTGTCGCGCTAGTGCAGCTCTCGAAGTCTCCCCAGTATCCGTTCCTTCGTCGGAGGGACCTGCTTCCGTGCTGTCAATAACAGCCAGTTTGGTGCTCTTTCTTCGTCTCCGTTTCTCGGCCGCGTCGTCATTAATGCTGACCGTTCTCAACGGGGCACGTCCGGGATCCGAACTAAAGCTGGCATCGGGATCGAGTCCATGGACATCGCTGATACGTTTCCTGCTGGTTTGGCGATGATTTGGTCTGGGTGTGTCTGGCTCTGTGTCGTCGCTGTCGTGTTCGACGACGCGGGCGCGTTTTGATGGGGCCATCGCGACCTCGTTGTTGTCTTCAACAAAGAGATATGATTACCAACGCACGTGACTTGCGCGAACGCGTCTAGTCACGCGTCCACGTCAGTGGCAGGGTATGCAATGACCCCCCCGAAGCGTCTATCATTCGTGACATCAAAAAATGATTCGTGGCGAGGTGCCTGTGGACAGGGGACTCGGCAGAGAGGGGTCTGTTTAGGTGGTGATCGGTGTGCGACTAGCGGGTGGCATCAATTGCTGGCCGGTGTGCGGACGGCGACCTGGCAAAGGTGACCTACCGAGTATTAGTTGGCGTCGACGTTATCGTGAGGCACTAACAGTCGTGGTGTTGTGGAGATTTTTCGGTACGATCACCAGCTTGTGCTACTCTTGATTTGATCGTGCCTGCCCCGGCCGTCGATTTGTTTGGCGAGCCGATGTTCATCATGAACTTGGTCAATTGCTTTCCACGTGTCCCGCCAAATCGTCCGAGATGATCTCAGCGAAATGCTGGTTTTCAAGTAGTTTAGCACGGAACTTGGCTCGAAATTGAAATGACAACGGTCTCAATCTAGCAACCTGCAAATAATCTGCGTCGACAGCCCGCATCCTCATCTAGGTCTATCGTAATAGCTTCAGACGAGCCTCCGCTGCTCGAGCCCGTCGCTCTCGTTCTACCCTTGCCCTCATTTCCGGTGTCAGTCCAGCGATACCATTCGCGGAGCCGGAAGAACCCCCGAGTTTCTGAGGCCCACTTGGGGGCTCCTTCACCTTCGGCGGCTCCTCGACAGGGATCACCACTTCTGCGGTCTTTTCCCGTCCCCGTTCTCGCGCCTCCCTCTCTCGCATCTTGTCCCTCAACCCCTTCCGCCTCTGCTTCTTCTTGTCGTCTCTTTCCTCTTCCCTCTCCTTGTTTAGCGCACTCGGTACGTGCGCAACGCCGAACCAATCCCACCAGTCCGGATTGTCTGCCGCACATCGTCGAAATACGTCGCGCACCGCACGGGATCGTGCCAGGTCGTATGCAGTGCGCCGAGACCCAGAAGGAGGAACCTCCGCGTCGGACGCATCCGATTCCACCCCACCCTCCTTTTGCCACGCGAGCGGAACGGGTGTCGAGGGGTCTGCATGTAAATCGAATAACAGCCACTGCACGACTGCTTCTTGTCCTGATTGCGCCGCGACCTGTAAAAGGGACGCCCTCCGGTCACCTGTCCACTCTGGGATTGGCACATCGACACCACCAATGCCTTCGCCTTCGCGCTCCCAAAATCCCCTGAGCGGTTCGAGGCGACCTTTGGAAATCATATCGAGTAATCTACTCCATTTTTCGCGGTGGAGTTCCTCTTCTTTGGTTAGACGGGCAGGTCTAGGTTTTTCAGTACTTTCAAGGACGGATTGCATTGGGGGAGGTTTCCGCTTTGGAATCGAGGCACGGTAGGCCTCATCCTGAGCGCGGAGCTCCTCTTCCGTTAAATGTGAGACTTTGACTCGAACCAGTTCTTGAAGACATCGGGTAAGTTCCGCTTGAGTCTGGGTCATGCAGCATTGAACCATTGACTTTCGGAGCAACAGACGAAAAACATACGGGTCGGCGTGTCGGAAATGGGAAGGTTCGTAGTCTGTCGTCCCCTTTGTTAATTACGCACCCTTCATAGTCGAGGAAAATGCGTCGATTGGACACACTTGCTCGAATGAAGATGCGTTCGCACTCTTGGATATCTTCCGCCCAATCTTGAAGCAAGTTACGTATATCCTGTCAAAGCTCTACGCAGCAGATCAATGTAATTGTCATTTTCACTCACGTCACGCAGTGCCTGTTCACCGTATCGACGCAACATGGCACCAGCACTGATGGCAGCTCCTTTTGCATTATCATTAATCGATTGCGATCCTCCCTGCTTTCTGCGAGCTAGATTTCTCATAAAAAACATGCACATTTCCTGAGAACATAGCTTACTTGTATAACGATGGAACGTCTTGTGTTTCAGGACCTCTGTCTCTGACTTTGCTTTTGGAGGTTTTCGTTTTCTCGTTTGCAAGACCTCATCCTGTTGATCGGAGAGACGTCCAACTCTCACCACAGCTCCGGCAAAATGACCACCAGCTACCATGAACATGGCCCACTTCCTCCCACCCTCGATAATAGCCTGCATTTCTTTCAATTCTGACAAATATGCGAATGGTGGAGTGCCGAGCGGAAATATCATTCTGTATATCCCGATCTGCGTCGAAGGTGGAGAGTGAAACCAGGTGACGGCCGTAAGCGGAGTTCTGACGATACCGTCTTCGGCGTCGGACAGGGAGGCACGCTTGACTTTACTAAGGAGCGTATTGACAGTATCCGATTCGTCCGAGCTTTCTTCAGAGGAGGATGCAGAACCAGAGATGGAATCTTCTAGGCCTGTGTTGTCGGATATGGAATATCAGCGACCTGGCTGAGGTGCGGGATTAAGAGGCGTACGATCGACAAGCTGAGTGAATGCAGACTCCGTCACGGGGTGTCCACCGCCAAGACGTATCTTGATATTGTAGCGGTGCCAGTCTGTGCGAAAGTGCGCACGTTGCTCGTCTACATCGGCAAAGATAGCCCCGAAGCAGACATTGCAGCCTTTTGCGTTCGAAGTAGGTGTCACCGTGGGCGGGGGTGAAGGCAAGGGTTCACGAGGTGGAGGCTGATCGACCAGAGACCTGAGAGTGAGCGTGTCAAACAGCTGGGGCGGCAGAGAAAACACATTGTATCTGTCTGCCATCGCAGTCATACGGAGAGGTTGAGCTTGCACGAATCATCATGCTGTTATACCTGCACCGCCACATCTAATCACAACACGATCGACACGGTGCCCTCAGTAGAGCTGAACACAACCACCATGGTCGCTTCAGAATTTGCAAGCCGTCGCACGAAAAGGCTGGTGCTTTTCGACGTCGATGGGACCCTCACTCCTCCCAGGTAATCGTCTTCGCGGTGTCCTGAGCTACACGCGCTCATGAACGGCCGGCTTCCAGACAGAGTCTCACTCCAGAGATGGTCAAATTCCTTGGCAGACTCAGACAAGAAGTGGCCATAGGATTCGTCGGAGGGTCAGATTTCAGCAAGATCAGCGAGCAGCTCACCGTAGACGGCTGGAACCGTTCGTTTAATCAGTCAACAACTTCACTGTGTCGTGTTGACATCTTATCAGCCCTGGAAGACTTTGACTTCGGGTTCGCAGAGAACGGATTGACTGCTTTTCGCCTTGGCAGGCGTCTGGAAACACAGTCTTTCATCAACTTCGTAGGGGAGGAAAAATACAAGAAACTTGTCAACTTCATACTTCGCTACTTGTCCGAAATCGACCTTCCAATCAAACGGTTCGTGTCATGATATCTAAACCACTGTCTCATTCAATTTTTTCCTCGTCAGTGGCACCTTTGTTGAGTTTCGCAACGGGATGATAAACGTCAGCCCGATTGGTAGGAATGCAACGTATGTCTTTATTTGCTGCACCATATCTCCTCCCCTCAAGTGAACCATTCAAAAAGCAAAGAAGAACGTGACGCATTCGAGCAGTATGACAGGGTGAACTAGCTTAATTAGACAACAACGATCAGAAAACTAATCTGGGCGACCAGGAACACCAGATCCGAGCTTTATTCATTGAGAAGCTTCGCAAGTTATGCGGTCCTGACGACCTCGACCTTGGCTTGACGTTCGCCATCGGCGGTCAAATCTCCTTTGACGTTTTCCCTAATGGGTGGGACAAACGGTATTGTCTACAATTTGTCGAGAGTGAGGGATTCGAGGAGATCCACTTTTTTGGGGACAAAACTTATGTGGTGAATTTGCGGGAGTTGACCCTAATTGCACGCCATACTGACTGATACCATTCTGTCTAGGGAGGGAATGATCACGAAATCTTCACGGATCCAAGGACTGTGGGCCACACTGTCTCAAGACCTGATGATACCATTGAAATGGGAATCGAGCTCTTCTTCTAGTACAAGAGATAAAAAAACTCAGTGATAGGATGTATGATGTGTAATGTTTCAGGAGACTCAGACCTTAGACTTCAGCCATGTGTAGGTTGATTGTGACAGGGGTTTGTCCGAGAATGGGAACGATGCAAACTTGACCACACGCGTCACTTTGACCGTGACATTGCGGAGAACTTGAGACGCGTCCACCATTGTGGTCGCGCAGGTGCCCATTAGTCGCGAATCGAAACTTTCTCTCATGGTCGCCCCGAAGTTCAATGGAAGCTCCAGGTGAACCGTTCTGTATTCTGCTCTCCGAGCCCCACCTGCTCATTCGGGTCCACACATTAGAGCCAAAACGGAGCAGGGTACTGGGCCAGCAACAAAGCGAAGGAAGCTAGCCCCTTCTGGCTCACAGAACACGCAGAATTCGTCATTTGCTGACGTGCTCGAACAGCTCAGTCAGAACGTTTCCAATGATTCGTGTAAGTTTCTGACGATTGTTCTGACGATGTTCTCCTGGTTGACCTGGGCGTCCGTCAGCCTCTGAAGGTGGCGCTGATGCTTGGTCCCGCCCGAAACTCAAGCTAATAAACGAGAAAACGGACTCCATTAGTGAGTCTTGTGTTTGACCACTCCTGTTTCCCTAGTTCAAGCCACACCAGTCTTCCAACAGGTGGATATTGAGAATGCAACGGATCCAAATACTGGAGGTACGATGTTACGTATGTTTGGCGTTACTGAGGTGACTTCTGTCTTCCACGAAATGTGAAGCTGGTGCTCAAACTATAAAATGTCCTAGTGCGGGAACAGTGTCCTTGCAAATGTCACCCAGTTCATGCCTTACTTCTACATCCCTGTTCCTCGCGGCTTTGATAATTCGGATTTGGATGCCTTCATGGATGTCTTGAATGTGAGCCGTTCATTCTTTGAAACGAGCATCCTACGAGATTTTACGTGGTATGCTGATTAGAAAAGTGCGGGAGCCAACTTCGTCCTGGATATCGAGATTGTGAATCAGCGCACGCTTTGGGGTTATCGAGGGGATGACTGGGTTCCGTTCATGAGGCTTACGATCGTGGACCCCAAATCGCTTCCTAAAGTTCGAGATAAGTTATTTTCAAGCGATATTCATATCCTAGGCTGATTCCTCGTTTTGTGGTAATTACGCCTGTTTGAACGGGGGGAAATCTCTTTCCGAGATCTCTTCCCTGCTGGTCAACCGTATCCCACCTTCGAGAGCAATATCCCGTATACACTTCGGTTTATGATAGACAGCAAGGTCAGCCATCCGCGTCATGTCAGATTTCCGTCCCTGAATCATCATCTATCCCCAGGTGGTGGGAATGAATTGGATTGAAATACCAGCAGGAAGGTACAAGCTTCTTTCCGATGAAGCAAAACGGTCCATGTGCCAGATCGAGCTTAATGTGAAGTGCGTTGGAATGAATTGTACTCGCCAACAGTTGTTAACCCACATCCAAGATGGGATGCATTCATCTCACATTCTCCTGAGGGAGAGTGGCAAAAAATCGCACCCCTACGCATACTTAGTTTCGATATCGAGTGCGCTGGACGGAAAGGTATATTCCCCGAAGCTAACACCGATCCTGTCATTCAAATCGCGAACATGGTAACTCGTCAAGGTAGCAATCTTGTCTCCCCTCTGTGATATCGAAGCTAATAGATTCGTGGAACAGGCGAGACGCAGCCTTTCATTCGGAACGTGTTCACACTTAACTCCTGTTCACACATCGTTGGGTCCCAAGTACTTTCTTTCAATGACGAAGTCAAGCTCCTGCACGCCTGGCGGGACTTCATCGAGGAGGTAGATCCTGATGTGATTATTGGATACAATATCGCAAATTTCGACTGGCCATACTTGATTGATAGGGCGAAGCATTTGAAAGCTAACAGGTTTACTCAACTCGGGCGGTTAAAAGGTATAGCTGTCTTGTGTCGGTTTGTGCTTTTGAATGATGATCTCTGTAAGGTGTAAAGGCACAAGTAAAAGATACACACTTCTCTTCGAAAGCCTACGGTCAACGTGATTCAAAGGAAACTGTCATCGATGGTCGTCTACAGCTCGATGTACTCCAATTCATGCAACGCGAACACAAGCTTCGTAGTTATACGCTCAATTCTGTCTGTGCCCAGTTCCTAGGCGAGCAAAAGGAAGACGTCCACCATTCCGTTATCACGGAATTGCAGAATGGTGGCCCAGAGTCAAGGCGTCGGTTGGCCGTGTATTGCTTGAAGGTGGTGCCCTACATGATGCACTCCACTCATGATTCCAATTAACATGCAACCCGTCCAGGATGCATACCTCCCGCAGCGGCTGCTTGATAAACTAATGTGCTTCGTAAACTACACCGAGATGTCGCGTGTCACGGGTGTTCCATTCAACTACTTGCTCTCCCGTGGGCAGTCTATCAAAGTACTATCCCAGCTCTTTCGGAGGGCAAACGATGAAGGGTATATCGTGCCCGCATGGAAAGGTGAAGGTGAGCTCGTGGCAAAGGTGTGAAGTGCAATTAAATTGTTTATCTGCAATTCTGCAGGGACGGATGAGCAGTATGAAGGTGCGACTGTCATCGAGCCGAAGAAAGGTTACTATGACACGCCAATTGCAACACTTGACTTCAGTTCTTTGTATCCCTCCATCATGATGGCTCATAATCTGTGCTACACGACACTCTTGGACAAACCAACTATCGAGCGACTGGGACTCGTCAAAGACGTTGATTACATTCAGACACCGAATAACGGTATGACGCGTCACCAACGTCCACGCATATTTTATTCACATTGTCTCTGTAGACTTCTTCGTTACCAAGACGAAACGCAAGGGGCTGTTGCCAACCGTGCTCGAGGACCTTATTTCAGCTAGAAAACGCGCGAAAGCGGATCTCAAAAAAGAAACAGACCCATTCAGGAGAGCGGTTTTAGACGGTCGTCAGTTGGCTCTGAAGGTGCATATGGTTGAAATTGTTAAATTTTCCAAAGCTGACTTTGGCGCAGATTAGTGCCAATTCTGTGTACGGTTTCACCGGCGCAACCATTGGGAAGCTCCCGTGTCTTGCCATATCATCCAGTGTGACTGCGTATGGCCGCCAGATGATCGAGAAAACCAAACAGGTTTGATTCCTGCACCACAAACTTCCTTAGTGAATTCTTAAATCTTCTATTAGGAAGTGGAAGCCGAATTTTCCATATCGAATGGTCACAGTTATAATGCCGAAGTAATTTACGGTGACACAGATTCTGTCATGGTCAAATTCGGACCCTCGGATCTTAAAACCGTTATGGAACTTGGTACGTTCCGCATCATGATCTTGGTGTGGTTCTTTTAACCTGAACGCTCGTGATGCAGGGGCTCAGGCTGCATCCTTCGTCACGGCGAAGTTCATCAAGCCGATCAATCTCGAGTTCGAAAAAGTTTATTTCCCTTATTTGCTCATAAGCAAAAAGCGGTATGCAGGACTGTACTGGACGAAGGCGGAGAAATACGACAAAATGGATGCAAAGGGTATAGAGGTAGGCGTTCTTTTGAAAATGTTCATCGAAACGCCTCCTAAAACAACCCGTAGACGGTTCGAAGAGACAACTGTCGACTTGTTTCGACAGTCATCGAGACATGCTTACACAAAATGCTCATTGACCGAGATGTAAAAGGAGCTGAGGAGTATGACATTCCACTCTGTTTCGTTCGTCGTGGCTGATCACACATTTAGCTACACGAAACGAACGATCTCGGATCTGCTGCAGAACAAGATTGATATGTCTCAGCTAGTGATCACGAAAGCACTTGCCAAAGCAGACTACGCGGCAAAACAGGCTCACGTAGAACTTGTAGAACGAATGCGTCAACGTGATGCCGGGTCTGCTCCTGCTCTTGGTGATCGTGTTGCATATGTCATCGTTAAAGGAATGAAAGGTATGCCTTCTACCACGCTTCTTGTTCCAGGAACTCAACTTCCGCAGGCGCCGCTGCTTATGAGAAGTCCGAAGATCCTCTTTATGTGCTCGAGAACAACATTCCTGTCGATACCAAATATTATCTCGAAAACCAACTGTCGAAGCCTCTTATGAGAATTTTTGAACCTATCCTGGGTGAAAAGGCAAACTCACTGCGTACGTATAGAACCTTTGTTTCGCTTCTATAGTGTGCTTGATATGTCTTAGTATCCGGCGATCATACGCGATCAATTGCTATCGCAACTCCCACAGTTGGAGGACTCATGAGGTTCGCTGTCAAGACAGTCACTTGTCTCGGATGCAAGACAGCTCTACGGTCGAACAATTGCGTACCCAGTTAGTACATATTTACTGCATTCTAATTGCGATATCTCACCCCTTCATCTAGATGGTGCCGTATGCAACAACTGCCGCCCTAAGATCCATGAGCTCTATCAAAAACAAGTGAACGTTGCCTCACAAACACAAGTCCGGTTTTCGAGACTGTGGACCCAGTGCCAACGATGTCAAGGATCATTACATCAGGTGCGGACCACAGCTTCGACTGTTCCTGTGACTTTGATTCATCTGTGTTAAAGGATGTCTTGTGTACGAGCAAAGATTGTCCAATCTTTTACATGAGGAAGAAAGCTCAGAAAGATGTAGAGGATGCATCTGCTACCCTGGAACGGTTCGATGAAGAGTTATGGTAACTTGTAATACAACGAGATATGTCATTCTTCCCTCGGACACCGGTTTAGCATTGGAATCTGGTAGATTGGACTGACAGCGGAACGGAAAGTGCCGAGAGACGCTGTAAGGTACCGGAGGAGAGAGGAGGGTAACGAAAAACTAGCTCGACGGACCAGTGGTGAGAAGACAGAGGATCAATGCACACACTATAACCTACATGCCCGCAAGGACAGTCAAAGCAGCAATCTACGAGGCTTGCGTGAGGCTGAGCAATTAACCCCTTTCTACTTTCTGTGGGTTCCCCTGGCACCTGGCCCAAGGAACTAGTGGTACAAATACCAATTAAACACGTAACATTATAACCCCCTTCCATAGCTTCACTCTGAGCAGTAAAGAGATCTTGTGATTACTAGTATAACACCAGATTTTCTAGAACCCACATTAAAACTGGTTAAATG